>LZPO01108010.1:86741-100775 GCA_001675575.1 Neotoma lepida | reverse complement strand
CCACAGTCAACCCTTCCTTCCTTGTGTTACTTTCATGAGGTATTTGATCACAGCCATATAGAAAACAGCTAATCCAAGAAGAAAGGAAAGTATCTTAGGCAATGATTGGGAGCTCCCAAAATAAGAACGATTTGAAGAAGAGGGGTCTGGCGGTGTGGACAGCCATATTTTACCAGATTTCTGGTGGTCTGCCTTANCGTCTTCTTCAAAGGCACAATTCAAAGAGTTGNTACATATCTAACTAGGAAAAGGTTGACATAGTCACAATTTGGTATTTAGCAGTCACATCCTCCTTGGCCTTAATTTCAAGTCATACCTGTCATAGGATCTGAGCAACCAAAGGTTCCTTGTCACTCAGAGGTAACAGTGTTCACAGTCACAATCAGTCAGCCAGTGAAGGCTTGCCCTGCATCAGAGATGTGCTAAGCATTCCCTATGTGAAATCTCGGATGTCCCTCAGAAGGGGGAGAAAAAAAGTCATTCTTACCATTACATGATTTTAGAGGCAGGAGGAACTCAGAAGTGACACAGTATACAGACGGTAGCAAGTGAGTGACAGTATAGACTGAACCTGACTCTAGTATGAAACAATTTAGTCCCCTGTGTATACAGTAGGCTTGGGGCCTTAAGGAGGTAGAGGAATCATTTTCAAAAATGCCTTCTCTCTTTCCAATAAACTGCAATATAGCTTATATAGCTGCACAGCCCTATAGCTGCACAAGGTTCTGAGAAGTGACAGTTGCATGCTCAGGGAATATTACAGAAGTTGAGAGGTAGGGACGTTGTTAGAACTGGAAGGCAGGGAGAAAGGCTGCAAGATGTCTCCTTCTGTGCAGGCCACAGCCTTTGTGATGACCTCTCAACAGCTGCAGGTGCCTGCACTGGACTGNATGAGACTGGGCCATTAGCAACCAGGCAAAAGTGGAGAAGGGGCACTGAGGCCCTACCCCTTATTGCTGAACTATTTCCTAAGGATAGTCACAGAAAGAGGGAGTTTTGTCTTCAGCTCTGTACCCACTGGTGACCCCACCAGGTTCCAATAGATAATCCCAGTCCAACTGGTTCACAGAAGGCCTTGTTTAAACTAAAAGGATCACACAACAAAACTAAAAGTCATGAATCTGGGGAAAAGACAGGAAGAGAATAGGGGAGGGTGCAGAGGTAGAAGGGAGATTGGAGCTCGGGGAAAAGAAAGTAACAAGAATGCAGTGTGTGTGTGTGTGTGTGTGTGTGTGTGTGTGTGTGTGTAATTGTCCAAGAACTTATTTAATATAAAACAAAGTCATTTCAATGGTCCACCTACAGTTTTACTCATTTGACAAGCTTCGGTCCTTGGAAGTCTAGGGACATGTCTGACCAGCCAGGTCATCACTCACCTGGGCATGTCTGCATTCACAAACAACTTTCCCCAGAGGACAACACCCCATTCCACAGATTGCCACAGATGGGAAACAACAGCATGGGGGAACAAGGGCCCCCATATCCACAAGAACCAAGGCAAAGGCTCTCAGCTCCGTTCCTGAAGCATTTGCAGGCTCANTGTACACAAGAGATCCATGCTCAGCTTCCGCCTAAACACTCTCATGGAGGCAGGAGTCTAGATTTTCTTTTTCCTTTGCACACTTACTATTTTCATTATAAAATATTTCAAACACACCGAGAAGTACACGTGACAATACAACAAATACCCATGTGCCCACTGCTGGCATTGAACAAAGGTTAACCTTTTTTCAATATTTGCTTCAGATCTTTTTTGGAGAAAGTAAAATATTACAGATGTATCGATGATCTCTATGAATCTCTTTCCAATTCCTCCCCTCTCCCTCTCCCTCTCCCCAGAGGAATCACTACTCTGAAGTTGTTTGGGAGATTTGTTTGTGTTGTTGCTCCGAGACCACTAATGGAGTGGACCACAGAGTTTCTGGAGGACTCAGGAAGATAGAGGGACACTGAGATAATAAGGAGGGGCTTAAAGGATGCCAGGTCTTTTTTGATTGGGGAAGGTAGAGAAGAGGATCAGGTGATCATTTCTCCTTCACTCCGTGGATCAATCAGGTTTATTCCCTAATATTTGACTCCTGATCTTTATTTATTAATAAAACAATAAAGGAAGCCGCAATGTGAAGTAGCATCATATTCTACTTGTTTGTTTAAACTATTCTATAGATATAAATATCTGTAGACCATGTGTAGTATTGTTTTATATATTTTGAAATGTTTTCTAAGTAATATAACACCCCAACATGCTTCTAACCCTAATTTATTCATTCAATGTTATATGTTTACAACTACGGCTTCTGTAGATCTGGTCCATCCATGGTAACTGCTTTATAGTATCCCCATATGGAAGGACACCATGACTTACATAATCATACACTGTAATTACTGCTGTACTGTTTTGTTTTTTTAACAACTTGTCACAAGTAGAGTTATCTGGGAAAAGGAACCTCAATTGTGAAAATGTCTCCATCAGATTGCCTATAGGTGAGCCCAGAGTGCATTTTCTTGACTAATGATTGGTGAGGGAGGGCAAAGCCAACTGAAGGTGGTGTCACCCCTCGGCAGATGATCCCAGGGTGTATAAGAAAGCAGGCTGAGCAAACCATGGTGAGCAAGCCAATATGCAACACTCCTCCATGCTTTTGCTTCAGTTTCTGAATCCATGTTCCTACTTCCAGTCTTGGCCTGCTTCCACAGTGGACTGTGAACTGTAAGCCATATAAATGCTTCCTTCTCAAGTTGGATTTGCTCAGTGTCTTATCNCACCAATGGAAAGCAAACTAAGACAGTTGTTTTCTGGTTTGTAATCTTCTCAGTTCCAACTTGGTACATGATCTGTGCTGGTCATGGGGTATGAGTATTTCTACTTTATTAAATATTACCAAATTGTTTTCTAAACTGTTAGTAATATTCGGTGTTAGTTACTTTTCTCATTGCTCTGACCATATACCTGACAAAGGCAACTTCAGGAAGGAAGGGTTCATGTTGGCCCGTGGTCTGAGAGTATGGTCCATTACCGCCAGGCTCTGGTGGCAGGAGAGGAAGGTGACTGTTCACTTTGCACCCAGAGTCGGGAAGCAGATAGAGACTGGTGCTGGTGCTCCGTCCACTTTCTCCATTTTTTATCCAGTCTGGGGCCAAAACTATGGGGTGGGGATAATACCATCTACATTCATGGGTTTTCCTCCTCCATAAACCTCTCTGGAAATGCCCTCAGAGATGCACCCAGGTCTCCTAGGTGGTTGCAAACACTGAAGTTTAGCCAACACAACCATCTACTCCCATCAGTCAGATACTAGCACTGGCAGCAAGCCAAGCTTCACTCTCCTCCTGTGAGCTGTGGGAACTCGTTTGTTTCCACAGCACCAGCTCTGGTTCCAGGGCCAAGAGTGTCAGGAGCTTTCCCGCATGGATGAACACTGCCTTGCATTCCCCACTTATCCGCACTCTGCTTTCTTCACATCGGGGGCTCAGAAGTGACCATCTAAGATTGTATTTGTGGATTTGGGGAGGAGCCTGTACGTATTAGAAGAAAACAAACCCCAGGATAGTCTGTGCAAATAGGTCCAAGAGCCTGAAAAATCGTATTTAATTGAGATTTTTGTCTCAGTTCAGGCTACTATAATATATAACTGTAGACTGGGTGGTTTATAAACAGAGGTTTATTTCTCACAGTTCTGAAGGAAGGAAGTCTGCAGTTTGACAGACTAGAAATCCAAGACCCAGTCTAGCTGGGCTCTGGTGAGGGCCTCCTTCCAGACTGCAGGCTGCCAGCTCCTCACTATGTTCCTACACAGCAGAAGGAGGGGAGAGGTCTTGGGGTTCCTTTTCATAAGAGCACTAAGCTCATTGATGACAACTTACCTCCTAAAGCCCCCCATGTCTCTCACACTTTATGACGTTAACATGTGAATGCTACAGGAACATGATCGGTCTGTCTATAGCAATCATCTTGTTGGTGATCGTGGAAAACCTTTTCTTGTGTTTAGAAATAATTCTCCACATCCCAAATCCCATCTTTTTAACAAACACTGGTTCTATTTTTAGCTGAGAGCTTTTTTCATTCAACTCTCCAGGCAATTTAACCCCCAGAAGCCAAGGAACAATGACTAAGGAGCCTTAGCCTTACTGAAACCATCACCCTCATCAATAAGTAACACAAACTGAGTCACAGTTCACCTGGCATAGCTTTGGTGTTATGAGAAATATTTAATAGTCCACATTACACAGAAGCTGATCAATCAGAACAGCACCTGTCAACAGCCTAGGACAGCTAAACCATAACAATCTNATGAAATGTTACCTGGCCTAAGGGCCTGCTGGTTATTGCCACCCTGTCAGACATTAGGATTGTGTGACCTCAAAGTGTCATGGCTGGAGTAAATACAATGTTAAGTTAGGATATCGCCCCAATATAGTGTTTGACCAGAACCCCAAAAATAAACTGACAAAGAAGAGGGAAGAACACTTCACCAAATCTGTGATCCCTGTTCCTTTGCCTACAACCCTCTGCATTACTTTTGTTTCTTACTATTTTGGTAGGTAGGACAAGTTGTTTTGGTAGGTATGATATAAATGAGTATGGGTGAGGTGAATATGATAGAGATGGTACAGGTGGAGGTGATGAAGGTGGTGGTGGTGATAACAATGGAAGTAGTGGAGGTGAGTGTCCTGGATAGTTTTATGTCAACTTAACACAAGCTAGAGTCATCTGAAATGCCTCCATAAGATTGGGCTGTAGGCAAGCCTGGAGGGCATTTCTTAATTGGTGATTGATGGGGGAGGGCTTAGCCCATTGTGGGTGGTGCCATCCCTGGGCTGGTGGTCCTGGGTTCTATAAGAAAGCAGGCTGAGCAAGGCATGAGAAGCAAGCCAGTAAGCAGCATTCCTCCATGGCCTCTGCATCAGCTCCTGTCTCCAGGTTCCTGCCCTGTGTGAGTTCCTGGCCTGACTTCCCTTGATGATGAACTGTGATGTAGAAGCATAAGCTAAATAAGCTATTTCTTCCCCAAGTTGCTTTGGTCATGGTGCTTTGACACAGCAATAGAAACCCAAACTAAGACAATGCTTCATAAGTTGTTGTTTTTTTTTTCTTTTTCTGGAAACCATCACATATAGAGGAAACAGCCTTCACCCTTAAAGCTGTGGTGAACTTGAACTCAGTGCTGTGTCTCCTGTTATCCCTACTTAGTGCCTCATATCCACTGACCTACTCTGTTTATGAAGAACCCTCAACTTTACATAGTACTGGACCGGGCCAAGCCCTCTAATGTGCTGCTCCATCTGCCTGTTTAAGGGCAGAGAAAGCACCCCCAACCCATTCTGGTGCTTTCAGGCTAATGAATCAAATGATGTAGGAAGCTTCCCAGTGCTTAGAGGAAGTGTGCTCAGAGGCCTCCTTGCCCTGGCTCCAGCCTGACCCCTCACCTACCCAGGGGCCTCACAGAATGGGATGAGAAGGTTAGAGGAAGGAAGAGCCAGTCCTGGTGAGCCAGTGAAGTGCTTCTGTGACTGGTGCTATCCCTCCTACAGAACCTTCTAGGAGCATGTCAGGCATGCATGTTCCTGGCCTCGGCCTGACTAGAGAGTCGGGTTCTAGAACACAGCATGGACACTAGGACTGCCCCCACAGTGATGTTGCTGCCCACCTGACAGCCACTACCTGGATGCTGGAGCCACAGGCAGAGGAGCCCATGTGACATCTTCCCTCAGAGTCAGGCAGAAGGGATTAGGTTCTGGATCATCCTTTCCACCAGGGGGCATGCTGAGAGCAGGGTTTTTACCCAGCCCACCTCAGAATGCAGCCCACTGTCTCGCCACCTCTCTCAGAGGATTCTTGGCCTCTCTGTCCTCACTGCCTCTGCCTCTCATTTGAAGACTCTCTCCCATCTTCATCACTCTCTGTCTCCATGTCTCATTCTCTGATTCTGTCTGTATCTCTTTCCTGACTCCTGTCTCAGGGGCACTATCTTTTCTTTCTCCCCCTGTCTGCTTGTGCGCTCTCTCTCTCTCTCTCTCTCTCTCTCTCTCTCTCTCTCTCTCTCTCTCTCTCTCTCTCTCTCTCCTCTTCCTGACCCTATCCATGGATCTGTCTCTCTGCTCTGTGTGTCTGTCTTTCTCCCTGTGTCCCTGCATCTGCCTCTCTGCCCCTTCCCTGTCTCCTTCCCTGAAGGTTTCTAGGCTGGTGGCTGGGAACAGATGGCTATTAAGCTTTGGCCAGAGGCCCATGTCATCACCGAGGCTCCTCCCTCAGTGGCAGCTTGTCAGAGACCACCTGGGGAGTGCAAACTGTCCTGCCACAAACAAGTCACTGTCACCAGTGATTCAGGGCCTGGCCCTGTCTAATCTGGACCTGCCTCGGGTAACCCTGTGAGCGGCCAGCTCCCTGCTTTGCTTGCGCAATGGCTGCTTCTGGGGCCAGAAGCCAGGAGTGGGCCAAAGAAGGGCAGCGGGGAGACTTGGACCCAGAGGAAGCACCTGGAGGCGTTGGTCATCTGTGATTTGTGGTCACAGTAGTTGAGAGGTCCTGGGCCTGTGTCCTATTGCCACCCTCCCATATCAGAAGATAGAAGTTGAAACCAAGCTGCTCAAAGTACCCCAAGCCAGCCCCTGCCTGATTTCTCCTGGACCTGCATGGTGGAGCCAGAGTGGCCTTGTTTAGGTGCCCTGAGGTCAAGCCCTAAAGAATATTCCAGTGTCCAATGAGAAGCCGATATTCCCACACCCCATGGCCCTACTGAGCCCCACCATTCACCATCCCTCTCTCCTTTTTAGGGTCATACCCCAGGCAGCCTGGGGCATCTCTGCAGTGGGTAAGGAAAAGGACGAGGTATCCTGGCACCCTTTATTTACTATGTGAGCCACAATCCACATTAGGCCAGAATGAATATATCTATTTTCCACAAGAAAATGTGGGTCCAGAGAAGTAAAATGACTCTTCCAACATTTCAAACACCCAAAGGGTTCTGAAGTTCAGATAGCCTGACTACACCCATGTAGGTACACACACACACACACACACACACACACAAACACACACACAAACAAACACAAACACACACACACACAAACACAAACACACACACAAACACATACACACACACGCACACACACACACACACACACACACACATACACACACGTGCGCATGCATGCACATACATACTCCACAGATGAATGACCATTAAGCAATACCTAATATATACCAGAAAGTTTTTCTCTAAAACATAAACAAACAGACAGGATAACCTCCAGAAAGCTCCCTGCACAAATACCTGACACACGCTCCTGCACCCTAGTACACCTGAGATACCAAAGTGAGATGCTTGTGTGTGGCCTACTTTCATCCCTGCCCTTCCCATACGGACACAGTAGATGCTCTGAGGGTGAGAAGAACAGCTGTAGCTACACACCTGCAGCCTGCCCCAGGTTCAGGGACAGTCTGATGCTGCCTGTACCCTACGCAGTACGGAGCAGATGCTCCATTGCCTCCTCTGCCTTCTGTCTAGGCAGTGGGTAAGATGGGGAGGCTGAAGCTACAACCAGCCTGGAAGGGCAGGTGCTTCAGTCTTGCCATTCCTGGATAATCTTTTAGGCTACAAAGCAATAAAAACCCTACCAAGAGCCCACCTGATACGTATGAGCAAATGGGTTAGTCGAGAGAACTGGGATGCCCAGCCAAGGCCAAGCAGGCCAGCATGCAGGCTCCAGAGGGAAGGCTTGAGTCCTGCAGTTGCCATGCACTCACACCCTACAGGCTGCCTGCTCTACAGCAGCCAGAGGTAGTTGGTCCCAGGAGCTCTTCCCAAGCCCTGTCCTCCCCTGTCCCCACCCCAGCCTTACCCCCCCCCTCCTGCTTGGAGGAAGGACAGGATGGCAGGATGCAGTGGGTGCAAGCCCGGCTCATGTTTCCCTCCTCTCTTCCTGGCAGGGATTACATGGTGAGCAAGGAGGACAGCTGAGCTGGCAGGTGGGTGGCCGGCCATGCCGAGGGGCAAGCTGGGGAGGAAGGACACGATGTTGGAGGTAACTCAGGCCTGAAGCAGCTTCTCTCCCCATTCCCACATCTCCCCTCCTGGCTACCCAGAGGGTGTGTACATCAGGGATGAGTCCAAAGATCAAGCACCTGCTTGTGCATAGGCAGTTCTCTTGCTTTACCCTGAATTCTGCTCCCTGAATGGGGAAACACAAACTACATAGTTGTTGTTTTTTTTTTCCAACAGACAGAAAGACTGACCTCAGAGAATCGAAGATCTATGAGTTGAAGATGGGTTATAGCAGGTCGGGAGTGAGTGAGAGGTACGCAATTCTAGAATCTCTAGTTAGCATTAACCCTCCTATCTCTCCTAGCCTCTACCACTGCCCTGGAAGAACTATCTGTGCAGCTGTCAGGAGGCATCTGTCTGTACGAATGCAGCTGTGCCTCATCCCAGCATGGCCTTCCCCCTGCCATGGTCCCAAAGCCCATAGTTTCTTAAGCCACCTACCTGACCATTTGGAATTATTCAGCTTTGGACAGAGGTTGTCAATCAGTGACTCTTGGGTGTTTATTAGAATGATTGGGGACAGTTTGGTGGGATTGAGCAATGAAAAATAGGTGTGGACCCATAAAACACAGGAATAATGTGTCAGCAGAAGACAGTGACCTGGGCCCAGGTCTGGGTGGAGCCCTAAGGGAAGGCTGAGTGGGTGGGAGGGAGGAGGTGAACCTGCCCCTTTTCATTCCCACTTCACCCACAGGAGGACATCCTAGCAAGGCTGGATATCAAAGCTGCTGTGTGGATGCCCCCAGATCTGGCCCAACACCAGCTGGTAAATTCCAGCCAGATAGAGTCTAGCTGAGCTCTGGAGCTGATGCAACCACCAAGGGGTGCTCCGACTCCTTGGCGAACAGGTACCAGCCTCCAACTGCTCCACGTGCTCTCTAACCTCCTTCTCACATGGTGGTGCCTGAGCCAGAGACTCTGTGGTTCTATTCTGTGTCTTCCTCTGGGCAGCACAGTCCAGATGTTCCTGCCAGGTAGCATGTTTTCCATCTGCCCTAACCATTTGTCTCAACCCCTCATTCTGGTACCCTGTATTAGCAAGCCTGTTCTTCATACTTGTGTGTATGCTCCACCGGTGACTTCTCTGACCTCCCCGGTTCCGTGAGTGCACTAAGGTAGAAATGATCAAGACCAATAAAAGCACCTAGCACAGGGCCCAGCATAGAGTGAGCCCTGGGACATACTTCTAGTCTTCTATGTTAGTACATTCTGGCGGCTACAATAAAATACCATTAACTGGGTAGCTTATACACTAGAAAAAAATTCTCATAGTTTTAGAAACTGAGAAGTCAAAGATCAAGACCCCAGAAAATTTAGTGTCTAGAAAGCCTACTTTCTAGTTCAGAGCTGGTACATTCTTCCTGTGTCCTTACACAGTTGTCTGAGATAGTTTTATAGGGATGCTAATACCATTCATAACCTAATTACCTCCCAAAGACCCACTTCCTATTACTATCACAATGAAGATTAGGATTTCAATATATGACTAGGGGTGGGAGGAACACAAATGATCAGGCCATAACTGATAGTCTTCCCAAGTCTGCCTATCTTTCTCCCCATATCTCAATCCTTCCAGAGAGTCCCAAGCATCCTAANTGATGCTCACTCATCTCCCTGTTTCACTTCATTCAGATTCTCAGTGAGCCTCTGAGGTTCCTCTAAACTCAGTTGCCTTCCTAAGGGATCTGCACATGATTTTCTAGGTCAACTACAGAGAGGGATTCATTCATCTTTGTGTTCCCACAGCATCCAACACAGGCCTAGAGCATGGTGTCTGGTTCCAGATGGAGTAAAGGGGTTATGATTGGATGGAGATGGAGGACAGATGGATGGATGATGAATGGGTGGGTGAATGGACCATGTTTGAGAGAATGGATAGAAGGGTGGGACTGGCAGATGTGTTGTGGATCAATGTCTATGTAGAGATGTAGGGATGGGTGAATAAACAGCCAAGTGAAATGGATAGATGTGAATATGTGGTACTCAAGTATTGAAGAGGATGGATAGGCCGAGGTACAAACAGATGGCTGCAGTCACATGCCAAGTTGGCTTGAGACCAAGGCAAGAAGGCTGCAAGGAACTCTCTTCAATACTTTCACCCCAATTATTGTTCACATTCTGTCTGCCACTGCTGTCAAACCACAAACACGGGTGGTGGTGACTGATGGTAGTGAGTGTTGGATGCCGCCTCCATTTGCAGTTTTGCCCTGCCCCAGACTCATGTACCACAAAGCTCAGAGTGAAGGCATGGGTGGAGAGCACACTTGCCCTTCCTTGGCCACCTGCCCAGCCTCGCCCTCAGAAGTTGCCACAGAGAAGGAGAACTGACCGTACCAGCAGAGATTTTGCTGTCCTCACGCTCGACACCAAAGTCTGGATGCCAGCCAACCACTCTCCTCCCAGGGCAAGCTTATATTCCAGCCACATGGAGATTCAGCTGGGCTGACACTTCTATGCGGCCCTCAGTAAATCCAGAGCTCCTTGACAGCAGGAATGGTATCATCCTCACTGCCCAGTCCAGTCATGCAGTCCTTGACACCGATTTGGCAGAGGAAATGTTTGTAGGCTAAAGAAAATGAACAAGCATCCTAGACACAGCCGGCTGTTGCTATGAGAAAACAGTGGTAGGCGCTCATCCACACTGAGAAGGTGCACATTAGCTCTGCCTCTGCGCAGATGAGTGACCTTCCCCAGTCCCTTGACATCTTTGACCCTCCACCTCTTCGTCTGTAAACTCACAGTAACGGATGACACCACTCAGCTATTGTTTGTGCTTGTTTGAATCACACAGGGAGCTTCTGATGTTGGCCTTTGGAAGGATCCTAGCCCAAACCAGTGACCCCCAATAGTTCCTACCCTTGCTCTTCCCAGCCAGGGCAGAGCAGGGCCTGTATGGAGGGGCTGGTGGGCTGCAGGCAGTGAGCATGCCTGATTTCCTGGTTTCTGCAGCCAGGGCTAGCTATAACCACCCTGACCCCAATCTTTCCATGTGAATTATGTAAAGAGAGTTCTCTGAAAAAACGAGGCCTGTGGAAAGTTTCAGTATTCCCTCTCCACCCCTCATGTCTCTTTCCCAACTTAATAAGGACCATGGCTTATTAGCTGTTCCCATCCAGCTCCTCCTGTCCTGCGCCTGCACACGTGAGACTAAAAATACCCAGGGCTCCTATTAGACACTCTGCCCTAGGGACAGGCCAAGCCTGAGTCTGCACTGACACCAAGAGCTGGCTCTCTCATAGACCTGGGATCCAGGCCACTAGGCTGTTTTCTCCAGTGGCACCCTCCTGACGGGCCCCTGGGGGTCAACAGAATTGATCAAAAGGCTGCCATGGGTTTGTTTGTAGCTCCATGTGGACTCTCCAGAGCCTCATCCTCTGCCTGATTCACCCTCCTGTTAGACAACTTCACCCTGCCCAGAAAATGGTTCTTTCTCAAGAACTGTTGTTACTCTCAGCATTCCCCCAGGCCCTACAGATGTCAGTCCAAACCCCAGCCTTCCCCTGGAAGACTCTTTTCACTAAAACCATGCAATAGCAAGTATGTTTGGCTTAATGGAAAAACCAGACTTCCCCAGAAGCCATGGAGGAGACCCAAACTTACCTCCCTCTCCCCCTCTCCCTCTCCCTCTCCCTCTCTCCCTCTCCCTCTCCCTCTCCCTCTCCCTCTCCCTCTCTCTCTCTTCTCACTCTCGCTCTCTCCATATAATATAGTTACATGTTGGTGAATGTGTTTACATGTGCGTGCAGGTGCACATGCATGCTGTATACACATGATTCTGGAGGTCAGAGGTCAACTCCAGTTGTCTTCCTCATGCTTGTACAGCAAAAACTTTACTGACTGAGCCATCTCCCCAGTCTCCTGAAGCAATCTCTTCATCCTTCATTTTCCTAGCAATAAAGTGGACACAAATCCATCAGGCCAAGCACTAGCTATTGTGAGACAGACAGGATGGATCCACGGAAGTAAGAGCACAGGATTTGAGCTCTAACACAGACCTGACGCTGACATAGGAACAAAGGGTGGATGAGGTCTCTTACTCACAAGGAACATGCAAGGGACATGTCAATAACTTGGTGATGCATGCTTGGCAAGGCTGAAGAGGTAATCTCTTCTCCGGTTTTCATGTGCTACTGGATCCCTCTCTTGGCATTGACCAAGATATTTTGGAAAAGGTGGTGAGAGACAAATTGATTTTCATCATCTCCATCCCCGGGAAAAGGCCAAGACTGTCACAGAGCAGGACTCCAACAGTCAAAGTACTTGGAGTTTGGACCAGAGCGTTTCCCACATTTGCCCATGAATGTGTGCCACAAGATGGGGCTTTAAAGAGCTACCGACAGAAAAAATACAGAAAGCCAATTAAGGGATCACAAAAAGTTAGGCTGACATGAGAAGTGGCTAATGTCAGGCTGAAGAGGCAGACATCAAAAAGGGCCAGAATGGAAACTATAAAAATAAATAAATAAATAAATAAAAACATGGTTTGGCTCTTGGCTGCAGCAAGGGTGGGGTGTCTGAACAGGACTAAGCAGTTCTCTGAATGAAGCTGTCCCCAATCTGTGCTCCAGAAGGTCCTGCCAGCAGCCGAGGAAGGCACCTTTAAAGCCACCTGTCCTCATTTAACCTCCCTCTCTGTGCCCTGAAGGTCTGTGAGAACGATGCAGAGGAGCAACTAACTGCTCTGGGAGCCTCCGTGATATCCGCAGGCTAACGGAGATGGGTCAACTTGTTGGACGCCTTCATTCTGTCCAATTTGACTCAAACATTTATTGAGCACTTCCTGCGTGGGGAAGGCAGAAGGCTAAGGAGTGAGGCAATGACCTGGTCCTCAGAGAGTTTAAAGGAGCCAGAGGTTTGGCAAGGGCTTCACAGACAGTTTATTGTAAAAGAAGAAAGATCTTGTGTAGAAGGAAGAATGTTCTTTCTTCCAACTAGTGTTTAAATGTCTGTGCCATTACAGTAGAAAATAGAAAGGAAGAATATGAGACTTGAACACATAAAGTTGGGCTGGGGAGATGGCTCAGCTGGTAAACCTTGCAGAGGACTTGAGTTCAATCCTCCAAACCTATGTACAAAAAGCTAAGCAAGGTAGCTCAAGTTTGTAATCACTGCACTGAAGAGGCAGAGATGGGCTTGCTGGCTAGCCAGCCTGCCTACTTGGTGAGTTCCAGACCAATGGAAGACTCTAGCTCAAAAACAGAAAAAAAAAAGTCATCCTCTGACCTCCACATGCATGCCCACAGGCAAGGGTACACACACATGTACCTGCACATAAATACACACATATACAAAGTTTATTCTCAGAGGTAATAAAAATTCAGTTAAAATCTATAACATGCATTAATTATCCTAATGTTAAAGGCTTATGAAATGACAGCATTCAATGCATGTGACAGGTGACAGTGGTTGACATACACGGCTAGTGAGTTTCTAAGTAGACACAATCTCTTTGGAAAGTCATTTGACATTGTATATATCTCAAGCCTTAAAATAGTCATAACCTTTTGAGTCAGTCATCCCACTTCCTGGACTCTGTTCTAAGGAAGTGGCCAGCTATGTGGCCAGAGGTGTAGGCACACAGACATTTACCATGGCATCGCTCAGGGGAGTGGACAAAGTAAAACAAACCAAACTCTTAACATTGGGCAAAGCGGAAACAGTTGTAGTCACTGATTAGCCTTTTAATTGGTTTTGAGGAGACTCATTGTGTGTACTGAAAGAGGAAAAGTCAAGATACTAAACTACACGATACCAGCCTGCTGTTACTTCTAAGGGGTTTATACTCAATTTATTTTATGTTGTGACTGTTGGAATTCCTGGCCACTCCCCCAGCTAAGTAACTTCACATTTGCACTTCGCGCATGTGCAAAGGAAATCCCACCTCTTCCTCCTTCTCCTTGCTCTCTCTTCCTCTCTCTCTCTCTCCACGTGTGGCCGCACGTTCTCTGTCTCTCTCTCTGTCTCTCTCTCTAACTCTCTTCCCGCCATC
>LZPO01108010.1:25464-67817 GCA_001675575.1 Neotoma lepida | reverse complement strand
ATACACACACACACACACACACACACACACACACACAATCAGAAAGACCGGTTTACTGTGGGGCTGAAAGCATTGTGGGTTACAACCCCCAACAGGGAGAGCGTGTGGGGGAGTGTTCCACACTTCATCTTTCCCAATGCATCTTGTGGCCACACAGCACTGTGTAAAACACTTCAGAAAGAGTTGCACAAGAAAGTGAAGAGACCACCAATCCTCTGACCAGAATGGACTTGTGCCCTGAATTCTGAAATAGCCGGCNTCTTCATCACAAGCTCACNAGGCTGGTGTTCACTGGTAGTGAATGTGCTAGATACTGTACTGCACTTTAAAGATGAATGTGGGGCCAGAGGGATGGCTTGGCAGTTAAGAGTGTTTGCTCCACAATCATGAGGACCAGAGTTCAGGTCATAGCACCCATGTGACAAGCAGGCATCCTCTCAAACGCCTGTAACCCAGCTCCNAGACTGGCAGAGACCAGAGGNTCTTTGGGACTTGCTGCCTTCCAGCCTAGCTGAAACACAAGCCCCAGGTTCAGAGAGAGGCCCTGCCTCAAAGAAATAGGTGGAGAGAGATAGAGGACATCTGACATCCTCTTTAGACCTTTATAGACACATACATACATGCACATACACACACACAGAGAGAGAGAGAGAGAGAGATACATGTACTCACACATACAATACACATACACCCACACAAATACACACATTAGCTAACTGATTAGTTAATTAATAATTAAATATTTTAAATGAATATTAAGCCTTGTTGGTCTGGGAAGAACCCATTCTATTTTTGGTCTCTTTGGCATGCAAAACAGGTTTTAAGAGCACATAAGAAAATCAANATTGTTTTTCTATGAAAGAAAATAATTGCAATATATTTAACAAAGGATTAATAAAAGGAACTCTTTCTTACAAAATCATTGAGGCAAACATAATAAATGTATATATATAGTCAGCACACAAAACACAAATTTACATAGCAAATAAAATATAAAAAAGCCCACTGCACTAAAAATGAAAGAAATATATAAATCAATAAGGTACCCTTCGTTAGTAAAAATTTAAAGGATTTATGAAAGCAGGTGGCAGCGAGCTTAGCAGTCATGTTTGTGTTATCCACCACCACAGGGCTCAGGTGCTAGCAGCATTGGTAGCTTCCAAGCTTACAGGTCTGCTGGACGATCACTGTCCACGCCATCCCCAGCTGATCTGGGCTCTTGGCTGGGCTGGAGTGTGTGCTGGCTGTCAGCTGGTGGGCTGGCTGGAGACCAGCTGGTTTCAGATAGCCTCACCTGAGCAGCCCTGCTCTGCTCCCTGTGGTCTCTCACCCACAGTCTGGTGCACACACAGCACTGCGGTAGGGATGCCAATAGTGCAAGCAAGCATTGCAAAGCCTCTCCAGGGCTAAACTCAAACTTTGAATAGTAACACGGCTTCTACCACATGCTAATTGGCCGTACTAACTCTTGGGTTCTGCCCACATTCAAGGGGTAAAACAAAACACTTCTCATTAGGAAAAAGACGAAGTGTGAGCAATTTTGCGATCAACCACAGCAAGAATGAAGGGGGGAAAAACCATCACACCCCACCCCGTTGGTGGAATCAGAAACCAAGGAACCATTTGTGGGAAAGTTGACCAGTATTAAATAACAGCCTTACAAAATCCCCGTTGCCTTCAATAAGTGTTGAAGAATTCACTCACAGGAACTGACTTGAAAAGTGTTAAAGATGTCTTTATCCTGATGTTTACCACATTATTGTTTATCATAACAAAGCACTTGGGAAGTGCAGGGTATGCCACACACACAGGCAGTCTTAGTGAATGCTCTATGAACAAGTGACACGACGTGTATTCCACTACCTTCCACTACCAGTGGGTGACTTCTCTACAGCACCACAGAGGCCATGCCANCTGACGGTGCCATTTAATACTTCTCTACAGTGGCTGATTTCCATTTTATTAGTCCCTTCAATCACTGAGCGCAGAGTGCTGTAACCTCTGACTATAATGTCCATTCTTCATAATTCTGTGAGTTTTGTTTCACGTATTTTAAAGCTTTGTNTTCAGGTGAATATGTATTTGACATCGTCACATCTTGATATGCTGACTTTTTTTTTCACTCCTTTANAATACTTCTCTATCTCTGATATTTTCCTCACTCTGAGTGNGTCTGCTGTTGACCAAATAACTTGGTCTTGGATTCACTCACTATATCTGAAAATGTCTTTATTTCATTCTCATGTGGTATTTTTATTGGACAGAGACAGTTAATTCCTTTCAGAATTTTTTAAAGATTCTACATCCTCTGACATTGCTTCTGATGAGACACCTGTAGCAATCCAATATGTAATATGTATCACTTACCAATCCAATATGTATCACTTACCCTCGGAGTTTTCAGGGAGTTTTTCTTGCAGTGGTGTGATTACATCATGTCTGGACTTGGATCTTCTTTTATTTTATCCTATTTGGGATACATTAAATTTGAGTCTGAACGTGTATCTTTTATCAAATTTGAGTAGTTTGTTATTTCTTCGGATATTTTTCTGCCCATGATTGAGATGTCAGTGACATGAACAATGAACTTCTAACTGTGGTCCTATGGTCCCTGGAGTGTTATTGGCTTTCCTGTTATTCAGATTGGACCCTGTGTTCTGTTCTCTGGGTCTTTCCTTTGTCACAAAGAACATTGGGACCTGTCTTCTATTTCAGTGTGAAAATCTTCTCTTGGTTCTTTACATCTTCCGTCTCTTTGCTGAGTTTTGTGTCTTTCCATTTATTTCAGGGTGTTTTGCCCTTACTTTTCATAGCATGGCTTTTGTGTTGTTTTAACGTCTTCTCGTTAAATGTAGGTTGTCATAGGACTGACATTGGTTAGTATCTCTTCTTTCTCAAATTGAGAACTTCCCGGGTGTTCTGCTAAGTAGTTTTGAGCGGTGGCCTTTGCAGGGCCTGTCTGCCTGCATGCACCATACAGTGGCCTTTGCAGGGCCTGTCTGCCTGCATGCACCATACAGTGGCCTTTGCAGGGTCTGTCTGCCTGCATGCAGCATACAGTGACCTTTGCAGGGCCTGTCTGCCTGCATGCAGCATACAGTGGCCTTTGCAGGGCCTGTCTACCTGCATGCAGCATACAGTGGCCAGTTCAGAGTGAAGACATTGGTCTTCCCCAGCTTAGTATTCAGACTTTGGTATAGTGCATGGGATGAGACCTGTGATGTACAACTCAGAGGTGACCATAGGAGCTTATCTGTAACTTTAGGGAATTACACCCTGCAGTCTGCCTTTATCACTTACTTCCTATTCTGTAACTTTAGGGAATTACACCCTGCAGTCTGCCTTTATCACTTACTTCCTATTCCTCTGGCCAAAAAGCTGGAGCCTTGGTCTTTTCACTCTGTCATATACTTTTTATAACTGTGTCTGGGAACACTCAGCAGGAGAGATGGAGAGAAAGGGGGGGATGGAGGAAGGGAGGGANGGAAAGAGAAAGAGAGAGAGACAAAGAGACAGACAGAGAAAGAGAGAGAGAGAGGGACTATGTATATCTGTATGCCTGGCCATTAACCTCACAGCTGTTCATAAACTTGCCTATGGGCTGAATCAGAATATAGGATAAAGGGAAAACACCGCAGAGGATGTTCCAACTCCCTGTGACAATTAGGGGTCCCCATTCTCACTCTGAGTAGAAATTGAGTTTTTTTTCTTGAGTGCTCTTTTACATCCGTTATGCATTTCTGGGTTGGGGATGCCTTTGAGCAAGTATAGGAGACAGCAGAGGGAGAAGGAGAGGGAGAAAGTGAAGGCTAAACTCAATGCTGATGNCTCACGCCATGTCTTAGGGTTTCTATTGCTGTGCGGACACACAATGACCACAGCAACTCTTATAAAGGAAACATTTAATTGAGACTGGCTTACAGTTCAGGGGTTCAGTCCATTATCGTCATGGCAGGAAGCACGGCAGCATACAGACAGACATGGTGCTGGAGAAGGGGAAGGAGCTAAGTTCTACGTCTTATGGGCAACAGGAAGTGGTTTGTCTCGCTGGGNGTGACTTGAGCATGTGAGACCTCAAAGCCCACCTCCACAATGACACACTTCTTCCAACAAGACCACACCTACTACAAAAATCCACACCTACTCCAACAAAGCCACACCTCCTAATAGTGCCACTGCTTTGGGGGCCATTTTCTTTCAAACCACCACACACCCAGATTATTGCCACTCCACCCCAACCGCATTCTTTTCAATCACTGACTTCCCAGGATCTACAGGCGTTTTTTCCCCTGTGTTTTATTTAAGGTGATGGCTGCATTAGAAGGGGTAGATTATGCTTGTGTTCCTTGTTTCTGAAAATCCCATATTATCTGCATAGTCAACAGAAAAATCTAAAATGAAGCATGTTCTGTTGTTTGAACATCTGTCACGAGTGGTGTGCCCTTCCTGGCAGCATTTGGCTAAAGATGTCACCTCCCCCTTTGCAGGTACTCAGCTGACCGTAGAAATCCACCCCCAGGATGCCATGCCTCAGCTGCTCAAGAAGTTCCCTATACACAAACGTACGTATGTGTATAGGGCTGCTCAATAGAGGGCTGGCAGGGAGAGTGAGTGAGTCAGATTCCAGCATGGACATCTTCTGAGAAAAACCAAAGGGCTTGAGCCTACAGCCTGGGAAAAACATGTCTGTCCTATCCATGCCCATCTCTTTGGTTCCTCTTTTTACTGCTGTGACCACCTGACAAGAATCAGCTTGAGGGAGGAAGGATTGATTTGGGCTCCTCATTTGAGGAGACACAGCCNATCGAGACAGAGAAGACTTGGCAGCAGGAAGCTCCATGATGACAGGAGTGTGCAGCTGGATTCCTTACTGCCTCACATGGTGATCAAACAGGAAGCAGAAAGCAGACAGGAAGTAGAACTAGGCTATAGAGGCTCAAGACCTGCCCACCAGTTACCCACTTCCTCCAGAGAGGCATCACCTCCTAAAGTTTCTACATTCTTTCCAAACTGAAATCTGGGGGCCAAGTGTCCAAACACATAAGTCTACAGGGGCATTTCACAGTCAAAGCACAACCCCCAGTTCCTGCTGTTATGTGTCTCTATAATGAGGCCCAGGTGATACGGCATGTAACCAATGGTGTATTCCCTCACCAGACTGTTGCTACCAGTGTTTAAAGATGCCATCTGTGGACTGTCCAAATTGTGGCATGCACAGTGCTAAGTACTTTCCATGCCTCGGCTTTGTGACCTTTATATGCATATACTAATATTTGTCCCATGTTTTTCAAGCCAGCAAAGTGGGGCTTGGAAAAGAGACATGACTGTCCAAGAGAGTTACCTAGCCAAGTGATAAAAACCCAGTTCCAAATCTGAAGCCTCTGGCTTTAGCTATAGTGTGTGGCAGTCACACTATATGTGTAGGCAGGCAGGAACACAGTGACCCTCCATCCCTGCCCCGTCTTCACCTTGGCCTGCCTCTTGGGTTGGTGGGGGCCTCATGAGGAAAGCAAGCAGAGGATGGGAGGCTGTAGGAGCATCCAGACTCAAGTCCCTCCCACGTCCACTCAATAACCAAAACCTCCCTCGGCTATCCTGGCAGTCCTCAGCAGTCAGGGCCCCAGGAAGGCACTCTGGCATGGCTCTGGTTTCCACTGTGTTGGTTTCACTTAACCTTCCTTTGGATTATTTTTTTTTATATAGAAAAGGAAGATAATAAGTAAATCTCCCTTGCAGGATTGTTCTCAGTTCCCAGTAAAGTGCTAGCTGCTCTGAACCCTGTCATTCCATCTGAAGATGGGGGGAGGGGGGAGTGGGGGAAGTCCAAGGAAAAACAAGAACCTATTTCTGGGAATGGCAAGCACCTTCTCAACTTTCAGTTCTTATAGTTACAGCCTTAAGTGGCTTCTAGGGGCATAAGCCACCTGCCTTGGTGAGCCCACCCACAACCTCACATGGCTTCATTAGAGTTGGCGTCTTCCTGACCTGGCTTGGAANCAGCAGCAAAAGCTCCTTTACTTCTCTCCCAGGGACTTCCCTGTTGACTGTCATTCCACCTTAACCTCCCAGAATTCACAGCATCAGGCCACTTCCTCCGAGGGATACATGACCTTCTGGGCCCTGAGGTCCATACACACTGCCTACGGTGCCTCTATTGTCCTCCTTAAGCTGTAGTCAGCTCTTGTCTTGGGGTGATCTGGAAGCTGGAGCTGGTTTGTACTCTCCATGTCTCAGCTATGGTCCAAGATGGCAGAATGTGGAGGGGGNAGGGGTGGACCACTGGCCCACAGCTCCATGTGGGCCTGATGAAGGGTGTAAAGCATTGAGANCAAAGACCATCTGGCTCGGCTCAAAGACCATAGATCCCTTTCCTGTCATTCAGTCCCTGTTTCCAGCCACTCCTCTGCCCCAGCGGACCTCATGGAAGGCCTGGCCACAGTGCAGTGGTGGGTGGGGATGGGAATGTGAGGGAAAGCATGAAGCTGTTGAGCAGCNAGGACCACCACCTAGAGAATCGTCAGGGCTTGCTTTTCTGTGTCTTCTGAAGTATCTCTGACCTTTGGGATATTACAGGTTTACAAGGTGACAAAAATGGAAACATGAGACCCCGGCAGCCTGGAGGGAAAGATGCCCATGGTGAGTCTCAGGCCTTCTCTGGGGTGTCTTGAGAAAGCAGTGAGTTGGTCCAGTTTCTCATGGTCCAGTTTCCAGTCAATTGGTACTGGCTTACTGGAACATCAAGTGTCTGAAACAATCCGTGAATTTGGGAGAAAGAGTGTCATGATTGACTAGTAATGTCTGCATGGACACAGGTATAGAAGGAAAAGCTGTCATATCAGATAGCATCCCAATGCTAAACATTAACTCCTTCTGAGTACAGAGCAATCCACTACAGAAGACACTAAAATCAGAATTCAGAAAGATGATAATTGGGAGCTGGAAATGTAGCTCAGGTGATAGGGTGCCTACCTAGCATGCACNAAACTTGGGGTTCAGACCTCAGAACCAGGTCGACTGGGTATGCTGACATACTCCTGTAATCCTAGCACTCGGAGGTGGAAGCAGGAAGATCAGAAGTTCAAGGTCACCCTCTGCTACAAAGGGAAAACAAACCTGAACTAGAGACCTTGTCTCCAAAAGAAAAAGAAAGAAAGAAGAGAAAAAGAAGAAAAAAAAATTTAACCTTAGATGGAGGACTTGGAATATAGCTCAGTGGTAGAAAGCTTACCTACCATGTACAAGGTTCTGGGTTCAATCCCCACTGTCACAAAAATGCAAATTAGTAAATAAAATGGAGTGCCAAATGCCCATAAACGGGGACCATGTGAGTAGCAGGTTAAGGCAGAGAAACACTGAATGGGGTGATAGGAGGTGATAGGCGATCTGGCTTGGAATCCTGCTTTTTCCTCTAATTTGTCTTCTCTAGGCCTCAGTTTCCCCCTTGGTAGGCCAAACAGCTGTCTATGGCTCCATGTATATCTGCCTATTTTGCTTTAGAATTTGAATAAGTTAATTAATGCTACTGGTGTTTTAAATGTCTTCATACAATATCCTAATTTCCTATTTGAATCTTACATAATCTGCTCAGAAGGTAGATTTAATGAGGCATGAATCATCGTGGGTATTTTGAATATAAAATATAAAATATTGTAAAAATGGAACCAGGAAAGGAGGAACTAACACAATAGAATTTTTAACCCTANTTTAGAAATACCATCCTTAACAGGGGCAAGGGAGAGCTAAACTGAGTGGAAGGAAGCCTGTGTGGTATGAAAGTCCACTTGATACCCGCTTGTCACTCTGGTGCTGCTGTCAGACAGTGATGGGAGCCACTCTGATGAGAACTCTGAGAAGTGGGNCACTCAGCACTCAGGAGCTGGCCAGCTATCCCCGTTCTGGTAGGGGTGTCTGAAGTATGGCTGCCTCTGGACCACACTACCTGGGTTCATGGTTATCTGCATTAAGATATTCCAGCCCCAACTCCATGGTAAACATGAGTCCGGATGATGTCAGCCCCTGAGTCCCAGATCTGCCTCCCAACACTGACTGGGGCTCTCCTGTGTCCAGTGGGAAAGCCTAGGTAGATTCTGGCCATAACCCAACATCAGTGTACAGTTTCTCTCTTCCTTTCTACCCCTGTGGTCTGATTCCTACACAGGGAGCCTCCTATGAGACCCAGCCTTGCCAGGCTTTCTTATACCCAGCATGCCTTGAGGTACCTTACAGCAAGCACATGGCCATGGGCCTCTCCCTGATTGAGAATGCCAGGGTCCAGCAACACTGTTTGAATACTTCTTACAGAAAGTTTAAAAAAAAAAAAAACCTAAATATCAGAGAGAGAGAGAGAGAGAGATTCCATCAGTAATTANCTGGTCACAATTGTGTTAGCCAAGGTCTTCAAAATAGTCTCAAGTATGGATCTTCAAGATGACTGTAGGGGGTCATCACAATTCCCAAACCACTTTGTCCAAAAGAACCTTTCTAGGAGGTANAGCTCTTGAAATGAGTGTTTTGGTGTCGGAAAGATTAAACAGCNACGGATCCTCTGAGTCATCGTAAGGCGTGGGCTCCCAGCCTTCCTCGGTGTGTCCCCTGCTGACCTGGCTTCCCTGTGTTTCCAGCCTATCCCTGGGACAGGTCCAGTTTGAAATCCATGCCCCTGGACCTNCGGCACTTTGAGAAACTTGATGCCTCTGCCTCACAGGTAGGAGAACTGGCCCCANAGCTAAGGGCCCCAAAAGTGACTTAGCATTCCCTAAGTCAGGATAACCAACCTAGCTCCAGGCCCCTCTTGAATATACCTGGAGTAAACCAGATGGATCGTCTATGACTGTCCTTTCACAGCGTACATTTGTTCCTTTCCTGTGGCTGTGACTGAATAACCGACAAGAGGCGGGTTATATGGAGGTAGGGTTTGCTTGGGCTCACAGTTCGAGGAGTCACAGTCCATAGNGGCAGGGAGGGCATTGGCACTGTGAGACACATTGCAAACCCAGGCAGGAAGAGACCAGACAGGAAACAGAGCTGGCCATAAAACCTGCCCTCCAATGACCTACTTCTTCCAGCAAGGCTCTGCCTCCTAAAGGTTCCACAACCTGGGGACCACCATCTGGGGACCAAGTGTTTAGATACATGAGCCTAGGGAGGACATTTCACATTTAAACCACAACAGTATNAGTGAAGAACAGGAGGCCCAAGGNTTNTGTTTAAATGTATAGGTGGTACCTCAGTCCCTTTTCTATAAAACACCCTGACCAAAAGCACCTTGGGGAGAAAAGGGTTTATTTCATCTTAAAACTTGTATTCCATCATCCAGGGACATCCGGGGCAGGAACTCAAAGCAGGCAGCCTAGAAGCAGGAGCTGATGCGGAGGGCAAGGAGAACACTGCTTACTGGCTTGCTCCCCATGGCTCACTCAGCTTGCTTTCTTGTAGCACCCAGGACCACCAGCTCAGAGGTGGCACTGCCCACAGAAAGCTGGGGCCTCCCACNTCAATCATCAATTAAGAAAATGCACCCCAAGCTTGTCCCTAGGCCACTCTGGTGGGGGTATATTCTCAGTTGAGGTTTCCTCTTCCTAAATGACTCTAGCTTGTGTCAAGTTGACATAAAACTAGCCAGCATAGATGTGTTTTAGTAAATATTAACCATGACCACAGGCTGCNGTAGCTACCCAGATGCCCACCCNCTGGCCCCAGATGAAAGAGAAAAGTTGAGATGGCTCTAGGGCCTGAGATTCAACTGGCCAGCACATGTGCCCTGTCCAACTCCCCTACCTCTGCATTATTTANCCCCAGACAGCCTTTGCCCTCTCAGGCCCTGCTCCAGGGGGAGTTCCTGCCTGGGGGAAGAGCGGCTNGCCATAGGTGGCAGGCNTTAGACTCCCACACTCCCCAGGCCCCAATACACTCTGCTCTTTCTGCTCACAGGTGACAGTCAAGAGTGGCCTCGATGAGCTGGTGAGTGACTTGCTCCAGGAAGCCCACAGCGATGTGGAAAGGGTCCGAGCCATCTGGATCTGGATCTGCCACCACATAGGTACACCACCAGGGGGCAGCACTGGGAGCCCTGGGTGCCCCTGCCTCAGACTCCAGTTTCTGTTGCCTCCTCAGTGTGAGGAATGAGTTAGGTCAGAGAGAAGGGTTCCTCTCTGGTGCCTGAAGGAACCAAAGACTAACNAAGGAAGGTAAAAGCCACCCTCCAGACCTGGGTCTTCACCCCAGAAGCTGCCTTCCCTGGGTTCTGCTCTACAAAGAGGAGAACCTGAGACAAACCATCTCCAAGAAGGGTGGCCACAGGCTGAGGAGAGCACAGCTGTTTGAAGAGCAGTAACAACCCCAGAAGGTCCTAAAGCAGTGCTAGGAAGGGCAGGTGCTCACCTCCCTGCCCCCTGCTGTCACACTCATGTCCTTGGCCACTGGCTTCCACATACTCCTGGGGTTTTCAGAACGATCTCAGGGACCTAGGCCTGAGCAGCTGCCTGCTGCTCTCCACAGGACACTTGGGAATCTCACCAGGTCCTGACAAGCCACAGAGGGGGCTATCAAGGGCCTGCTACCCCTTGCTGAGGCCTTCAAATGGGGAGATAGTGACCCAAAAAGTAGTGGGGTGGACCCATNNTCCTTTGACATTAAGAACAGCCAGTGTTCCACCCTGATTCCCTGAGGCTCTTTTGTCCTCTGGGTATAGCTTAGAAAATGAACTTATCTACCCAAGGTCTGAACCTGAGGGAGGCTGCCTCCTCCCCTACATCACTATCAGCTTTTTTATTTTTTCAGACAAGGTCTTATTTTGCAGCCCTGACTAGTCTGGAACTCTCTATGTAGACCAGGCTGGCCTTGAACTCACAGAGATCTGCCCACCTCTGCCTTCTGAGTGTTGGGATTAAAGGTGTTCACCACGAGGGCCAGGTGGTCCTCTCTGTTTTGGCCTCGGTCTCCATTTTGGCACCTACACCAGAGGTGACATGNCCCCTGTCTGGCTAGGTTGGGGTTCTGTCCCCATTCATGCCACTGTTTCCTCCTGAGCACAGCTGGGGTGGAGGCCANGCTGCAGGCTCTGTGGCTTTCCCTTCCTCTCTAAGCNGGCCTCAGCCGCCTGAGAGCCTTGCGTGCTCACAGCCCCTTTCTCTGTCCCNCAGAGTACGATATGGAGGCCGCTCAGGAGAAGGACCGCCAAGCCTTCAAACCCACTGACATCCTGAGGACCCAGAAGACCAACTGTGATGGCTACGCTGGCCTCTTTGAAAGGATGTGCAGGTATGAAGGGCCACCTGGGACAGGCTGGAGTCCCAAGGCTGTCACCCGACTGTGTCCTCCTCTTTCTTCTAAAGCCCTCTGTGCCCACGCCAGTCCCGGAGCTTCAGTTTGCAAACTCTGCTTAGGAATCCAAGTGAGTCCTGNAAAGGTCAATTTCTCCCTTTTTAACACCAGTGTAATTGACTTTGGACCATCTGCCAGGCTTCGCCATGCATTAACATAATGGCAGATGAATGCACAAAGATAATTTGGTTATAAAAGGCCCCTTTTCTGCCTTCTCCCTTCACTGTACAGCTGAAGGTTAAAAGAATGCCAGGCCTGGAAGGAAGAGGACAGTGGCTGCTGATGCCAAAGGGACTGTGAACAGCTGTCCCTTTGGGGAGGGGAAAGGACCTCTACATTGAGGATACCAAAAGTCTACCTGGAATGACCCATTGATAGGAAAGCTTGGTAACCAGGTGGTGGTTCTCTGTCCCTGGGCCCCATTCTCAGAGCTATGGGCTGAGTGTATGGCACAGCCACAGGCCTAAGTNAGAGAATGGGCCACGCTACTTTCCAGTATCTTCTAGACAGTCTCAAGGCTGGAGGAGCCATACTGATCCCTATATCTCCCTATATCTGCTCCCTTTTCTGAAGTCTCCTGGGTTCCCCTAGGGAACAAGCAGGAAGCCCTAGGGGTCACCNGCAAGTCCCCTCTCCAGAAAGTGAGTGAAGGGCTGTGTCTCCTAACTTTTGTGTGTTTTATATATATCAGGCTTTCATTTCAAAGCTTTTTATTTTGGGTGATGCTGAGGAATCAAACCCAGGGCCTTTCCCAGGGAAAGCAAATAATCTACCACTAACCTACAATCCCTCCTATGGTGTCTGAAACAGAGTCTAGCTGTATGGCTCAGGCTGGCTTTGAATTTGCTGTGTGGCCCAGGCTGGCCTAAGTGCTGGGATTGTAGGAATACATCAACTGTTCTGATAATAACTTTTGAAAAACACTACTATATTTATTTATGTCTCTATCTTGGGGTGGGGAGCATATATACATAGATNCATATAGCATTCATGTGAAGGTCAGAGGTCAACTTTCAGGAGGCAGTTCTCTCCCTGGAACATGGAGTATTGAACTCAGGTCATCAGACTTGGTGGCAAGTGCTTTTTTTATCCACTGAGCCATCTTGCCAGCCCACTAGTAACTTTTTTTTTAATTAAAAAATATTGCTCACTGTACATAATCTACAAAATTGTACAAAACAAGGAAAAGAAAACTAAGTGGCCCTGAATCTCCCACGTGGCTATCGCAATAGTGACATCCTTGTCCNTTCCCAGACTTGTTCTCAGCACAGTGGTTCTCTGTGCCCCTTTCTTCCTGTGTCTTACTCCTTCACTTTCTGCCTCTCTGAACATTTGGCTCTGAATGAAGGCCCTCAATCAGCATTTACAGAGTGATGAGAAGTGGCAGGATGTGCCTGGCAGACTAGTATGTTTTCTTCTAAATAACAGACCACCACCAGTACGTTTCAGTGCCTGCCTGGCATGGTTCAGAATGTGATTGTTTTCATAGGAACTTGTAGATTTGAAAACAGTTCGATTTTTGTTTTTAATTTATTCATCCTTTCACAATTTCTTACATATATTGATGCACTTTGATCGGATCTCCCATGGTTCTCTCTTACCCTCCTCCCCATCCCTCAAATTGAACCCCTTCCTCCCAACAGGCCCCCCTCCTACTTTCACATCTTTGGGGGCCACTGTATTTAATTAGGGTTGTCTGCATGAGTGGGAGTTACCTAGTTACACAAGGGCAACTGCCACTGAAAAATAGCACTCTCCCTCCCCCAGCAACCAGTAACCACCCATAGCTTCTCAGAAAGGGGTNGGGCCTCATGAGCCCCTCCCCCGTCCTTGATGGACATGTCAGGGGCCCATTCCAGCAGAGGAATGGGCCCTACTCCTGCAGGTAGCCGCAGCTGCTGAGCATCCTGACAAGCACTCCTGTGCTTCGCCAAACCCTCCTGGCTCCCTGTAGATGTGCCACCTCTGCAGCCAGAAAGACCTGGGCTCCCATCCCTGATCGTCCAGGCCTCAGTTTCCTCATCTGTGTGGCAACAGTAGGACTGTTGGGAAGAAGGAACATGGCATTTGGAGGTGTCGCTCAGCTGACGACTTTGGAATTGCTGGATTTTTTTTTTTAAAAAAAAACTTGTCCCGTCTTTCATAAGCATAGGAGCATTTTTTCGGAACTTTCCTGCAGACTCTGCCAGCCCACCCACATAGATTCGGATAACTGGCGCTTGTCTTGATTGAAACTGTCAGCTCTCTGACCTGGTCCAGATGCTTAACGATGGCCACGTCCTGCCCTGCAGCTGATCACTAAAATACACCCCAACATTTTACATCAGTTAAAGACTCAGCTGAGCAGTGACCATGCACAAAACNCCTTGCATTGCGGGGATGCTTAACAATAGCTNCCAGTTCTGTGCATTCCCTTAACTGTTGCCTTAAGGATCACTAACCCAGTCATGTATGACGACTGCCCTAAACCCCTTCGCCCCTGAAATGACTGCCAAACGTTTGGCAAATTCATTAGCTGATTCCTTAATAAATGCAGACATGCAATCCACACTTGCTGATTTAGTCTGCTGGGCTGTCAGGGTGGCCTCTTAAAGAGGGCTGTACTCAGAGACCAGCGCTGCTTCCTGCCCAATCTCCTGCCTCCTTGCAAGGCCTCATTAAAGACTGATTTAATAAAGTGGTTTGGTAAGGACTTGGAGATTTTCAGACATTTTTCGTTCCCCCCTTTTCTTTCCTGAGTTTCCTGTGTGACGTGTTTTGTGAGCACTGTCCCTCGCCTGTGTAACTGCAGGTCCAGTTTCTTTCTGACTTTCTATCATTGAGCATTAAGTCTCTCTTTAGCCTCCATTGCCCACAGCCTTAATTGATTCTGCCTAATCTCCTTGCAGGGGCCAAGGTTAATTCCCCAGGCTCCTGCCACGGAGGCAGCCTGCAGTAAATTCTCTCCCCCTGTAATCNCAGCCCTAGCACCACGAGCTAGCAGATTTTCCAGAGATTTGAGATAACCAGGAGTTTATTACCAGTCTGAGGCTTTGACACTGAGCAGGCTGGTTGTCACCAATCATATGTCAGCAACATTTCCATCCATCTTCTAGTGTCGCANAGAGCAAGGACAGAGGCACGCCTGCTTAGATGGCTGCTGCTGGTCAATANGACCACAGTGGTCGTCCAAACCTCTTGGGAAATGTGGCTTCTCCGGGAGCTGAGTAGTCTTTTTCTTCTTTTTCATCAGTGTCAGAGACTTAACCCAGAGTCTTATGCATGCTAACCAGTTGAGAACTCTATCACTGGGCTGCATCTCCAATCCTCTATTAAGTTTTTATTTTGAGACAGCATCTCTCTGAGTTACCCAGGCCGACCTTCAACTCACTCTGTAACTCAGGCAGTTTTCCTACTCAGTCTCCCGAGTAGCTAGGACTAAAGGCCTACACCCCGAGGCCTGGATTGAACAATTTAATGATTGCCAGCTCCAACTTTGTCACATAAGTCCTCAGAAAGGACATCTAAAACTCCCCTTCCTTATAGATACACTGATGGAAGGTAAGAACTTGAATTCTATTACTGTAGCAAACTATCTTTTAATTTTGCTGTGGACCACCGAACGCCCTACAAATTAAAGCACAATCTTGATCTACAAAAGTTCTGGTGTAATTTAAAAGCTCTCAGACTGTGCCTCAGGATTGCCATGGCCCAGTTTCATTTTAGCCATTGCTGACTGTGTGTCCCCAAGTCAGGGAGCCTCCTTCTCTGAGCCACTGTTAGACAGGGAACCTCTGAGATCATAGCTCATGAAGCCAGAGGTGGACAGAGGTGTAGCAAGGATAGAGAAACTTNAGTTTGTAAGAAATCAAGTTCATACATTGTGAGAGAGGCCATTGCTTACNCTCTTCTGCAGCACAGAAATGACACTTTTTCAACAGGACAATGAAAGAAAAGCAAGTTTCATTCACCATGGTCAGAAGCTGCTATGTGCAGAGTGTCCCTGCCTGCCCAGCCCTTCATCCACACTACCAGTAGGGCCTGGCCACTCACAGGCTATAGCTGCATCACACAGTTTCTGTGGCAGGGCCTGGACCATGTCTGTATCAAAGGACCATCACGGTCTTGACCATCACCTCTTCAGTCAGTAGCCAGGGACACCCCCCAGCAAACCATGGGGACACATCCCAGCAAGCTGGTGTGCTCAGAACTTTGGTAAGTGACAAGGAAATGCATTCACGGAAGCTAAGGCAGCGACAGAAGCCAGCCAGGGTCACCAGGTAATGCTGATTTCCATTTGCCTGCTCAGTGCATATTCATCAGGCCCCAGGGCATGGCCAAGTGTGCTTCTGAAACCTCACAACATTGGTTGGGTCCCTGAGCCCTGGCCCTGACTGGGGCTGGGCTNTAGCTTTCTGTCCCCACTTGGGGTATCAGCCTCCAGACAGCCCAGGGCTTAAAAGGAATCCACGGCATTGGTGTATACTAAGACTTTTCTACCTCAGGGGGCTAGGGAAGAAGACACACACTCTCATGATGGTTTCCTTCTTTGTTCCCCTCTGTTCTGTGTTCTATCTACCGTATACTTTTTTTTCTACAGCTTATATACCCCAACAAAATTTTTCAGGCAATATAGGAATCACGATGTGGTTTACATTCTGTTTTTCAAGTGAATGATTACAATGAATACAAAACAAACATTAAAAAACAGCATGTTTTCCATATCCCTTACATGGTTAAACATTTTATGTATTACAGGTGAAAAACAAATTATCCCAAGAACCCACATACATTCATACCCAAGCAACTTGTTATAGATTAACTGTGTGGGCAAGCAAGATATTCTTCTCAGTCAGGTCTTTTACTGGTAGGCTGCATTTTGCAGTTCCAAAGAAAGGGCCAATTACTTTATTACTCATCTTGAAAGGTAATCTTATAAGGAATCTTAAAGGAATCACAAACCTAAACTTTTATATANGAAAAAGAATCAGTCAGCTCTACTTTAAATCTTTAAGGTANATACCTGCTCATCAATAGTTTTTTATATCAGGAGATTGAGGGCAAAAATGGGTACAGGAATTAATCATCACCTTTGGTCATCAACCAATCCAGCAAGAAAAGTATGTCAGCTAATGATAATTNGGCTGCTTTGTTCTTGTTCCCTGACCTTAAAGAGTCCCTCACTCAGCTATGTGCCTTTCTAAAACTTTAGATTCTCTTCTTGGGTTTCTCACCTCAAAACTACTTGACAAAAACAACTTAGTCTAACTTTAAGTTATTTTCAAAGCTTTGTTTCAGCTGTGATGCACTCCAAAACCTATGGACACATCTCTCAAAATTAAGGTTAAAAGAATTTAAGCTAGCTGGGCTCCTGGGACTCANTTGTTTTTCTTAATCATTAACTTGAGCTATGATCTAATGCAGCTCCTNATGGGGAACTCTTAGGCCCTAACTGTGTAACACTTCCTTGTATTTACTTTTATTCATCAAAATTCTGTATAAGCTATCATTACTATTATCAATCAGTCAGTACTATTTAAGGAAGAATCATCTTCATGACAATCCACAGATAAAAATGGCCCATAGAGTGGGATGTTTCCATGAGATAAACACNCTACATTACAGGCAGTGGGGATCTCCCCACACCCATTCATGCCATGCCAGATACCAGAGAAAGATGACAGGAGCAAGCATGTAAAGGCACAGCAGAAGCAAAAGACATTCCGGGAGTCTGTGGTCCTGGAGCCTTGCCTAACCAAGGTTGACCCATCAGAGAATTTCCTCCTGGTGGGCTGACACCTTGAACTTCAATTACCAGCTGCTGCTCCTCTGACACGGCCACCAGAAGCTTTCTCCTGATATTCTGGGTGTCTCAGGAGACTTGCTCATGAGTCCTGCATGCAAATTGGCTTTGCAAGTTCAGAGGCACAATCCCCCGCCCCGCCCCGCCTGTGCTGATGATGTACTGGTACTCACAGGTACTGTGAGGACTGTCAAAAGGAAAAGGCTCTATAGCCTGAGGTTGTTAGATAGATGGCCTTGGGCCACATTTGGTGCTGGCAAGTCAAGCTATTCAGCAGGTGGAAACATTTCTCAGCCNCAATGCCTTCTTCAACAGTTCTCCCAGCCCCTATCCCAGAGTTCCCAGTGCTTTGCTTTCAGTCTGGTGTCTCAGTGACAGTTCACAGAGCCCCCTGCTTTACAAACATGGGCATTTCCAAGGCAGCCACAGAGCCTCATCTTGGAACAGTCTTTTATTGGGTTTGTTGTGTGTCATGTTGTATTGTGCCCCAGTACCCACTCTTGTGCTTGGTACACCACTTATATAGTCNGTGGTCTTTCAATGACATGAAAGGGTCACGGATCATGATCTGACCAGCAACCAGAGAGGCTGGGTGCAAAACTACTAGTTCTACAATCCTTGTTTGATACATNTGAGTTATTTTACTTCATATAGAGCTATGGATTATTGACAACACTTTACATTGTGACTTCTGTNCAATTCATCTTGCACATGGCTGCCAGATAATAAAATATCCTCATGCCATACTCCAGCAATGCATAAACTTAGAGTTGAGTTCATTTTTCATCTTAGTTCTGCCACCGGCATTCCCCAGGGCCCTTCCTCCTTCTCCTCAGCCTGTCAGAGGAGAATCGCCCCCTGGAGATCACTTAATGCCAACCATCCTTTCTGCCCATAATGAGCCTAGCAAGGTCACTGCAGGTGACTGTTAGAGGTAGGAATAGAGTCTTGATTTCCTGGCTGCACCCTGTAGCCACCCATGCCAGCTTGGAACAATACAGGTACATGTCACTGTTGTCCTTTCTTCCTCCTGGGCTGGCCTTTCCTGCTATTCCTCACTTGCTTCTTCAGGTCTTCCCTCTTCTTCTCCTGGTAGAAGAATATCCCCCAGCACATTGTTTAAAACAGGCTTCTCCCAGGAAGAGGTCCAGACTGCCTGTCTACCTACATGGGTTCCCAGTTTACCCCAGTACCCAGAGATGGTAGGATGCTAAATGCTCCCTCCCTCCCACCCTACCTTCCCTCCTTCCTTCCTTTCTTCCTTAATTCCTTCCTTCCTTCCTTCCTTCTTCGATCCTCCTGCTCTAAGCAGAAAGAGCAAGCATCATCAAACAGTTCAGAGCCCGGCAGTTCCACTCACTGCCTGCCCTTACTGTGAAATGAGCCATTTCAAACACGATGGTTCTCAGGACTTCCCTTTGCCCTCCACAGCAGACTAAAATTTATATACACAACATTCTGAGCAACGGTGAGAAATTATTCACTGAAGGATATAGCTTAAGTTGTGTGTATAGATTTTCCCAATTCTAAAGGTAACGTATAATCATTGTTTTAAAATGGTGTTAATGCTCCCCTCCCCACTCTTTGCACAGTACTGGGGATTGAATCTTTGGCCTCATGCATGCAAGGCAAGCACTTTAACCCTGAGCTACAGCGCCCCCTGTAAAAAAAAATAAGATGCAGAGGAATTTAAAGAACTAAACCCAGCCATAATTCCACTGCCAAGAGATCAAGGATCTCTCCCGCCCTCCACCCTCATTCTCCATGCATACACACATTTCACTCAGAGAGACTGCAGTGGCTTCCTGCCCCCGGGAACCTTCTGTTCTGGGACTTATTTTGGACCATCACCAGCAGAAAATCCTGCCATCAGGGTCTAGCTACTCTTGGTGTCTGTCAACAGGCTGTCCCCAAGTGCTCCTGAAGTATTTTTCACAGGGCCCAGCTGCTATAATCTCATGAGACTACCTGGGAATCCCCGGGGACCCAAACCCTCTTTTGACACTGTGGGCAGAAGGACAGGAGCCACCGTGGGCAGAAGGACAGGAGCCACCGAATGTCATCCCTGCAAGGAGTCTCAGTGTGGGTGGTTTCTGCATGGCTCCGCAGGTAGAGGAAGGTTAAGCAGATGTGTAACACTCCATCTTTATCTGCAAGTGAAGCAATGTGAGAGATGAGAAGCTCTTCAGTTTCACGACACCACATCTGCCCCAGTGACTCAACAAATGATGTGTTCAGTGTAGATCAATATTCAATGTGGCATTCTCCTAAATACTAGCTAAATATTCATCTTCGTGGGGAAACCTCCCCCTAGGCTCACAGCAAATGCATGATCTTCTTATCCCGTTACTCTAAGGCCCCTTTTGTGTAAAGTGATTGGGGGATTCAGACAGGATGCATCCAGAGGGTGCCCCACTGAACTGGCCCTGCTACCTGAAGCAGGCATCAGAGAGATGCTCAGGGTTGGCACTGTGTGGAGGGTGGGGCAGTTGTTGGGGCAAAGGGGCTCCATTGAAGAGTCACTTTGGATATCCAGGACTCCATAGGTTTGTGTATTTATTATACCGTTTTTTTGGGGGGAAGGGGGGAAGGAGGGGATGCAAGAAAAGTGTTGGGGTAGTGCAACTTTTCCTAATTCACAGAGGCAGCACCAGGGTACTGGCAGCACCAGGGCCAGCAGCTTCAAGTGGGTCAGACTGGCACTGTCCATTCTTCCATAGCCATGGTTGGGGAGGGGCTGTTGAAGAGGAGGGCCAGTGGGTGTTGGGGCCTTGCTGATTCAGCCTTCAAGGGCCTTGCTGAGTCAGCCTTGGAGTGTTAGCCACAGCCCAGGCCTGGTTTTATGTCTCCAAAAGTGACTGGCACCCATCTCTGACAGTCCAAGTTCCCCAAAAGTGGTGCCTGCTTTGCTGTTAACAAAAGGGATGCACTGTGAATAAGACCCCAAAGCCAGGGCTAACCAGTCAATGTTTCCACTCATGACAGGACAGATAGAGACTTCAAAATGGTGACTTAGTTAGAGTTTCTATTGCTGTGATGAAACACCATGACCAAAGCAACTTGGGGAGGAAAGGGTTTATTTGGCTTACACTTCCACATCACAGTTTATCATCAAAGTAAGTCAGGACAGAAACTTACACAGGGCAGGAACCTGGAGGCAGGAGCTAATGCAGAGGTCATGGAGGGGTGCTGCTTATTAGCTTGCTCCCCGAGGCTTGCCCAGCCTGCTTTCAGATAGAACCCAGGATCACCAGCCCAGGGGTATTCCCACCCACAATGGCCTGGGCCCTCCCCTATCAATCACTAATTAAGAAAATGCTCTACAGGCTTGCCTGCAGCCCCATCTTATGGAGGCATTTTCTCAACTGAGGCTCTCTCCTTTGATGACTCAAGTTTGTGTCAAGTTGACATAAAGCTAGCTAGTACAGTGGCCCAGGCAGTCAGTCAGTGAAAGACATTAATGCAGCTTGGTGCTTTCTGTTCCCTACTCATGAAAGCCAAAACTGATGGTCAGGTATCCCAGCAGCCACTCCAGTCTCCCTAGGTCAGTTCTGGATACACCAGTGTGCCTGCCCTTCCCGTCCCCATGCAGATATGCTTGGGAGAGCATAGGCATGAGTTCAGTCTCAGCTACCTCCTGCCTGCACCACCTGCACCCTCCCCAGGTGTCCTGGCTTTCCCAGGCACTGTGTACAGCTCTTTCATGTTGGTTTTCTTCCAAGAGCATCTCAGTTTCCCTGCTCCCTGTATTCTTGAGGCCGGCCCCACTCTTGTCCTCATTTTTCCTCCTGAGGAGCCGTGCATCGGATCATGTCAAGCAGGCCCTGGGGAGACACTTCAGAAGTGAGCTGAAGCGTCTTAGGGGAGTAGCAAACAGCGGGGCTGCAGCCAGTCTGCACAGGCAGGGCCTGCCAGCACTGTGCCTTCCTGTCCCCACCCCACCCCCCAGCATTCAAGCCCCTTCTCAGACCCATGTTCCACCCCCAGGATCGCTGGTGTACAGTGCGTCACCGTGCCTGGCTACTCCAAGGGCTTTGGCTACCAGACTGGACAAAGCTTCTCTGGAGAGTTCGACCATGCCTGGAATGCTGTGTTCCTTGAGGGCCATTGGCACCTGCTCGACAGCACCTGGGGCAGTGGCCTGGTGGACACTACCACCTCCAAATTTACCTTTCTGTAAGTACGAGGCTCCCCTTTGCCAAGTGTCTGGTCTGTGTGTAGGGTGGGGGACACAGGTTGAAGGAGGAAGGCATCTGAGGGGAAGGGAAGGGCCAAGTGGGAGAGGAAGGCTGGACAGCCTTGCCTAGGTACAGTCACCTTCCCCAAAGCTGGTTCTGGATCACTTGGNAGGAGCTGGAGTTTCTCACCCTTCCATGACTAGATCTCTCCTCGGACTCCCCATGGCCCCTTCCAGCTAAACCCAGGAGCACCCCGGGTTTGCCCCAGGCTGTGTGAGAAGGGGCCTCACTGCCAGCAGTTCTGTGCTCAGATTCCCCATCTCCTCCTCCCATTTCCTGTTCTGTGAAGAGGAAGGAGGAAGACGAATGTGGTTGGCAGAGAGAAGAGCTATAGGTGAGGCTGAGTCACCCTGGGCCCCCACAGTACAGGCTGGATGACAGTCATCCTTCAGGGCTTGGCCAATCCTGGACTTAACCTACAGCCAAGCATGACATTCTCACTGGTTGTGCTGTCCCTTGGCAGCCTTGATCACCTTTATCTGGGAAACTGACTGTTCTCTAGGATGTNTGCAGTGAAACCTTGGCACTCCCANGCTTACCCTACATATGTCTGTTCCTCTCAACAGTGTCCCCCTTAGGCAGAGCAAAGNCTCCCCNAGCCCAGGCTGAGTCTCTCTTTTCTTCTCTGTTTCTACCTCTGACCAATCCCAAGGGGCCACAGAAGTTCCCCTGCTGCACAGCCCCCCAGGCACAGGGACAAGAAGGGTCCAGTGGAACTAGAGCACTGGTCCCTTGCCTCCCCACCTCTCCATGCCCTCACTGCCCACACCTGCTCAAGGGTCATGCTTTTGTTCCTTTCAAATTCTTTTCGGGCATTAAACACAGAGGGAGCCATCCTTTCTACCCAACCCTAGCCCTAACATCCTAAGGCTCTGAGAGCAGGCCACAAGTTCATGCTGTGGCCTTGTCTCACAAGGGACCTCGGATCCTGTGTGGCCCCAGGGTCTAGACACAGCCACTGAAGAAGAGTCTCCAGTGGCCACATTNGGACCACGGACGGTACCGCATCCATTCTATTGTCAGCAATACCCGTCCAGTGGTTGGGTCAACTGAATAAAGGTGTCCCAAAACTCCCCTGTGAGAAGCCCAGATGTGGGTGAAGGTGAGCAGGCCTACTCCTACACATGGCTCCTAACCAGGCCTTCCTCCTCCTACACATGGCCCCTAACCAGGCCTTCCTACTCCTACACATGGCTCCTAACCAGGCCTTCCTCCTCCTACACATGGCTCCTAACCAGGCCTTCCTCCTCCTACACATGGCTCCTAACCAGGCCTTCCTCCACTCCAGCTACAACGAATTCTACTTCCTCACCCACCCCGCCCTGTTCATTGAGGACCACTTCCCAGACAACAAAAACTGGCAACTGCTGAAGCCACCTCAGTCTCTGAGGCAGTTTGAGAACAACATGTACCACAAGAGTGAATTCTACAACAAAGGCATGCTGAGTGCCCACCCAGAGACGTCCATGATCCGAACAGGTAAGGANAGGCAGGTGCACAGGCAGGCCACCAGTAGTGACCAGAGCCCCTCCCACTAGAGTCAACCAAGGAAAGCAGATCACCAAACTGAGCNATCTCCCATGGTTGGCCTGAACTGTCCTCCCCTGACACACCATGGGGACCACGGCAGGGGGATGTTTGCACACTCTGAAAGGCAAGACCTGATCCCAGAATCGCAGTCATGGGTCTCAAAGGGCTCTCCCTAAAGGACTGTTTCCCATGACTCTTTGAGAATCCAGAGCCTGGTCCTGGGCTTGGCACTCAGTGGGACTCAGGAAGGCTGGTCAGCNCACTTCCTGCTTCTCATCAGAGCCCTACCCTACCCATCAGCACCAGCTCTGCCACCAGGGGGCCTCCATGCATCCCAGACAGAGGCCTGAGATCCTAGAGGCAACCAGCTAGGGTGGCCTGAGGAAGGATGGCATTAACACCACACTACACTGCAGGGTGATGGAGTAAGGGGGTAGGGCAAGGGGNGCAGCCAGGGGGCAGCCAGNGAGCATGTACCTCTTGCCCCTTACACTTCCCATGGATTTCTCAACCTGGATATAGAGCTCCCGTGGCCTCTGGCATGTAACAGACATGTGGCAGCTCCAGCTGCTGAAGCCACAGCCACGGCTGCTCAGGCTGCTCACTCNGAATCTCATTTCCTGCACCTGAGGCTGCTAGAGGTCTGCGGTCTCTATTGTGAGACATTAAACCACAAGAAAGACTCAAGCAGACCACAACAACGTCGCAGTCATGTCTCTGAGCTGAGTTTGCCTTTTTGGGAGACAGAAAAATGTAAACACCAGATTTCTTAATTTATACTAATCTAAAACTCAATTCCATATGCATGCTACATACAGAAAGAATATTTCCTGGTGGTTGTGAGTTGCCTTAAGAATACGGATGGGAGAGAAGCAAGAGAGGGAAGCTGAGGTGGGGAGCAAAAGGAAGAGAAGGAAGAGAGCCTCAGGATGAGGGGNTGGTGGTCAGTGGGTGCAGGAGGGAAGGAAGAAGCAGGATAGAGGGGTACCAGGCATGGCTCCTCCAGAAGGCCTTTGGGGTCCCCAGTACTTCATCTCCTCTGAGATGCTTAGCACACTTCTGCCAAGGGTTCTCTAAGATGGGCACCGAGCTCTTCCTAAAGAGCCTGCAGCCCAGGCAAAGGCAGAGTATAGAAAAGTGCTCCCATGAGTCATTCTGAAAATGGTGGGTTCTCTGAAAGAGTCTCCCAGTATCCCTCCAGCATGTCCAGCTCACCTGAGGGCTGGGGCAGGCTCTTTGAAGCCAAGTCTTTAGGGTGAGTCCTTGCCAAGTATGGAGGATTAGTGGTGAACATCAACCAGACAGCCTCCATCCATGAAGAGGGCTGAAGAAGTTGCTGGGGCAAGGGGTAGGGTATCCAGCTTCTAACAGAAGGCTGGGCTCTCAGAGCAGGCACTGTCCTGGGGAGCCAGGGCAGCCCAGATAGAAAAAGCCCTCGTGAGCTGCAAAAGCCAGCTGGGAAACAATGACCTAGATAAAAGGAACACAAGAGTGCAGGTCAAGGTAGGGCTGGGGTGAGAGGGGATGGATGCACTAACTTGCCAAAGCCTGTTCCAGAAACACAGCTATGGCATTCCTATATGAGANGTGTGGGGAGAGGAGAACAGGAAAATACCCTATTAACACTCCGGGCACCGANCCCTGGAGTGAAGGCCTTCCAACTGNTTAAGGTAATGTGTTCACATGACAGTTGTTAGCACTCTAAACAATCACTGCTGCAGAGTGAGGTAAAAGTCATGCTTACAAGTTGCAGAGGCTGGAGAGATAGCGCCGTGGTTAAGAGAGCTTGGTGCTCATGCAGAGGACCTGAGTTCTGTTCCCAGCACCCACATCCTTTAGCCAGCTCACAAGCACTTGTAACTCCAGCTCCAGAGGATCCAGCACCCTCTTCTGGCCCCCACAGGCACCCACACACATACAGCATTCACACAAAGANATACAAACATGCACATAAAAATAAATCTTAAAAAAGAGAGAGAGTTGAGGGAGATGGCACTCTTTCTGCCCTTTGAGCCCCTTCCCTGTTCTGGAATCAGGTAAAATGTTCAGACAGGCTTCACCTGATGTAAACCAATGGGAAAGTAAAGAGAAGAATGGCTGGGGCAGGTTTTACTCACCTAAATGAAGCAGAAAAATACCATATTCAGTGACGTCACGTTGGTAAAATCAAGCTTGGTAGGAACATTTATACCATAGACATGGACACACACTATAAGTCATATCTTCCCCCTGAGATCTAGTTGTTAAGCATTTACCAGNACATACTGGACCCATGTCACCTGACCTGGACTTCCTCTCCGCAGTGAACGGGAAAGCCACGGTCACCATTGAGAGCTGTGCCCCAACACTGTTTATGTTCATGCTCAATGGCAAACAGGAGCATGGGCTACTGAGCCTCAGNAAGAACGGGATGAAGTTGGAGGTGTACCCTCCAACCATGGGCACCCACAAGTTGCAGATCTTCGCCAAAGGCAACTCTGAAATCTATAGCTCAGTGCTAGAGTACACCCTCAAGTGCAACTACGTAGACCTCTCTGTCCGGCTGCCCGCTGAGCTTCACCAGCCCGTGGGCCCCAGCTGGTTCTCAGAGCAGATGGGCATCACGAAGCCCTCCCACCCTGACCCCATCATCCACACCAGTGATGGTCGCTGTTCCATCAGCTTTGGCGTGGAGGAGGGCATCAGTGTCCTGGCATCCCTCCACGGAGATGACGGCGCCATCACCGAGGAGACGCAACGGCGATACATCTTCCAGTTGAACAGAGAGAAGAGGACAGAGCTGAAAGTCCAGCTGCCCCANGCTGGCAAGTTTGCCCTTAAAATCTTTGTGAAGAAGAGGCAAGAACAGGGCAACTTCATCTTTGTCTTCAACTACCTCCTGTGCTGCACCAACACCAAAGTGAACTGGCCTATGTTCCCCGAGAGCTTTGGCAACTGGGGACACGACAATGAGCTGCTGGAGCCTCTCTCAGGTGTACTTCCGGCCAACCGCAACATACCCTTCAAACTGAAGCTGCATGGCATTGCCAAAGCCCTGGTGAAAGGGCAGGACACGTGGCCCCTGACCCTTAACCCTGAGGGATACTGGGAGGGCAGCTGCAACACAGCTGGCTGCCAAGAAGTCTACGTCATGGTGCTAGAGAACGCTAACCACAACTTCTACTCCTACATCCTGAAATACAAAGTGAACGACCAGTGAGGGGCTGCATACCCACAGCCTCCCAGGGCTAAGGCCAGCCCTGCCCAGGGAGGGCCCAAGCGAAGTGCAGAGAGCCTAGGACACCACTAATCTGCATGAAATGACTTCTAGGCCCCTGCCTCAGTCTCCCTCTCTGTCCTAGGCATTGAGGAATTTGTGCTGCTGAGAGTTTCACTCAGTGTGATTGTGGATGGAGGGACAGAGGCAAAGGCCCTTTAGAAGAAAAAGGTGCTATGTAAATCCAAGGTATTGTGAAGTATATGCCCGTGCCTGGGCCTGCTCATGTGTTAGTGCTCTGTTGTCAGGCTGGGTGGGAAAGCAGAGATGTTGCCCATGCTGAAAGATTTCCATACCATGCCTAGAGAATGATGTCTGAGGTGAATCTATCAGAGTGGTCAGCCACCCAAGTCATACAGTGTTCCTCTACTGCTTCTGGACCCCAGNGAATGCTGGGCCTGCCCATCTTCCATATTCCTAGCGCCTCTTCACCAGCCACTTCAAGAGCTTGCAGAAAGAGAGGTGTGGAAAAGAAGCTAGCTGACCATCAGCCAACTAGAGGCTGTTATCTCCCAGTCCCTGTGAGTCTCTGGGATGGGACAAGGGCAGAAAACAGTCNTGTGCACACACNGATGTCCTGGGTGGGAACTAGAGATGGAGTGGTGTCTTTGCAAGTCCAGCAACCCACACTTAAGGGTGAANGTCCNTAATCCGTGTGCCTACCAGATTTCAGCTCGAGGCCTAGGAATGACCTCCCAGCCTGAGCCCAGGCNCATCATCAGTTTTTCACAGGAGCCTCAAAAGCCTACACGAGCAGTCAGGAGCCTGGCTGATGACCATGAACAGAGACCTGAGTCCTGGGCAGGCAGATGAGTCCCAGAGAAACTGCAGCAGACTAGGGACAGTATATAATAGTAGAATCCTTGCGCTTCCAGGGTCCCTTACAAGCAAAACTAAGCTGAAGGAACCACCACGTGTCCCTGGAGAGAATGTTTGTCCCTGTCTCAGAGAAAAGCCCTATCATAGCCATTTCTCCTCCTGTCTTTCTCTGAAATGACAACTCCTGCCCTGGGTTCANCCTTCTGTTGGGAACAGTTGAGGGCCTCTTACTTGCTCAGGCCTGTCCTAAAAGGCTTCAGCTGCCTAGCTGGCCCTCAGCAGCACCTGAGGCTGGTGTTTCCATGGCAACGGCAGAGGGAACGGCAGGCTGTAGCAGGCAGCAGGCAGCNAAGGCCTGAGAAAGGCCCCAAGAGGCCACTACAATACAGTCCCAGTATATGGATGCACTCCACCCTGGTNCCTACCAAACTTCTGGGTTCTAGGAGTNTGCTCACTCTGCCTATGTCAGGACCCTATCCCTCACTTCTGAGAGCCACTCCACATGTCCTCAGGCCATGTGGATGCAGCCAGAGCCAGCCTGGGATCCTCATAGCCTCCTTCTCTGCATGGCCCTGTGTTGGATTCTGGGACTGTAAAGGTTAACAAGAAGGACTCAGCCATAGCCATCCAGACCTCTGGGTGGGTGGTCTGCTGGGTGGGGCCTATCTGAAGATCCAGAATCCCAGAACCTCAGACCTTCATCCCCTTCAGCNCCTTCCCCACAGGTACCAGGTACCCACCCTCCACCAAGCTGGGTAGCCTCACTTGTGATTAGCATGGCTGCTAGGGCCTGAGCTGCCTTGGCTTGTGTTCTGCGTCCTCTGGCAGTCTTCAGCTGTCCCCCTCTTGTCATTCACTCCTGGAAAANGCACAAAAGCCACGGACGCGTCACCACTACACACCACTACAAGGTGGAGTGGAATGGTGGAGTTTGCACAGCCTGGAGACAAGCCTTTCCTCACCCCCTTTATTTTATGAGCAGAAAGAAGTGTGCTCTGTTTTAACAAAATAATACGTGCTTCTGCGATTCCTGCCACACACTAGACACAGCCCTGACGGCCACTGCTAGCCCTGCAGAAGATGATACCCATGTTTTTCAAAACAGCATAATGAATCCACCGGGGAGCTTGCAGAGCTTGCAACCCCCACAAAACAGGAGCTGTCCTCAGCACCAGAGACCCAGGCCGACCTCTCCCAGCGCGCAGTGGGTCATCCGCACGCCCCTGCCTCCTCGTTTAACCAGGCAGCCCCTTTGTCAAGGCAACTGTAGGAGCACTCAGAAAAATGCCTGCATTTCTTTCCACGGAAGTAAAGATACATGAAACTAAATCCAATCTTCATGAATTTTTACACGCATGCTGCTCAGGCTGGAAATTTGGAGGTTGCGTTTTGAAGGCTTTTTATTCAAATCCCCCTCTTTTGTCTCCTAGTCCACGAGTCCCCGTGGCTGAGCGAATGGCACGAGCGCCCCCTGGTGGTCAATGTGCGAAGTTGCCACCGCTGCAAACACCCAACTGGATCTATGATTGTTAAAAAATCACTAGGTGCTTTCTTGTTCCTCGTGGATAGGCCGAGGTCAGCGTTGCCATGCAGACTGTGAGAAGAGCCTAGGGAGACTTCCTAGCTGGCGTGGTGAGAACACACAGAATGTGATAAGAATTAAGAGTGTTTTGCCCAGAAATCTTTTCCTGAGACAGAAACCCTGGACACAAGCCTAACTGGCCGAGGTCGCTTTGATCACACTCATTGCTATGCCGATGACAGGCTGAAACTGATCAAACTCAGCATTTTGCCAGTCAAGCCCCAGGATGGGTGCCAGGGTGCAGAAGGACGGGGCGTGGTGGGGCAAAAGGGTGCAATTAACCTCTTTTCCGTTCGCTTCAGAAGTGGCCACCATCTCAGCTGGACCNCTCTCTGTCTGATTGTGAGTATTTCGAGTTCTCCATATGTTTCATTGTCCCACCAGGATGGACTTCTCAAGGCCCGCTGAGATTAAAGAGACGTAAATAGATTAACTGAAGCATGAAGGATTTGAGCTAGATATAAAGAGCCATTTCCTGTCGTGAAGCAGGAGGGACACGTTGCCAATAAAGACTGTGAAATTCTCAAAGGACTTGAAAGGGAGAAAAGTTTCCCCAGTGTTCTGGAGTTTTCTTTGCCATGCTTGCTGAAGTGGTTGGGTTCTCTCTCCACTAAATCTTGAACTACACTGGTTGACCTGCAGTAAACATGGGGTTAATGGTGTGACCCCCACATCTCACAATTGTCAGATTTCTAAGATACTTTATCTGAAGTCTGTCACTTCTTTTCATTTGGAGTACATAGCTAAAGCTGCAGAGGTGACTATTTCTTCTAACGTGTGCGTTGAATTGTGTGGGTCTCTGGCTGTTGAAGATGCTCTCCTCACATTGTTGCTGGGGTTGTTTTTCAATAAAATTTATATTCATTTTTATCCAACAATGTAATTATCGATCTATCCTTATCGCTGCTTTCACAAGGAGTAAAGAAAAAAAAAACAAGAAAAAACACTTTCATGTTCAAAGGATGCTTTTAAAATAGAAATCAATGTCCCTGCCATTTGAATGTGATGGCGAGATGCAAATGGGATGTTGGGCAAATAGCTATTCCACATTAAAGAAAACATAATTAGGTCAGCCCCAGCCCTCTGCGGCTGACGTGCTTTGAAGAATCTGAAGGCCGTGTTTCTTTCATTGAATCTTGTTTAACTTGAACATTTTAAAGTCAGTCCAAATTTCTTTTTATAGTGGGAAAGAAAAATGTGCCAAAAATTTGCCTGTCAACCTACTTTTGGGGGTTTGAATATATAATATGTTTCTTGATATTCATATACATACAAGAAACTTTCCAGGTTGCCTAAACTGATTACTCATAAATTAGACATTTAGGAGACTAAAGGGAAAAAAATGAAAATCCAGACACCTCTGAGAAACTGCTGTAACCATGGAAACCATTCTCATAGCTGTAGTGTGAAGGGCAAAAAGATTTGTGTTCCCAAATCTGGGCTTATCATGTCCCTCATTGCTAGATACAAAAACGAGACATGTTGCACTTCATCCTTGGGGTGGGTGTTCACAGTGGACTGTGGTCCACGGGTAAACCAACCCTTTAATGACATGTCAAGGAGAAGTCAGAACAAAGAGTCTTCAGGTCTTCCAATCAGTAGGACTAACTCTTGAATTATTGGAACATGCTGGAAGTTCTCACCCAGGGGCTGGAAGAGATTGACCTCCAATGTTCCTTCCAGTCCAGAGACTTTTTGAAGCTGTGTCTCTGTGAACAGATGATGGCAGGCACCAGCCTGGGATTGTCAGTTAAGCAATATCTGAAGGGCCCTGCTGTGTTAAGAGCCTGCCCCCCTAAGCCCTTGGCACACTGCACTGCAGGCTTTTCTCTTTCCTGAGGGCAAGNGGATGTGCCGAGCCCAGCAGATGGACCACAGGGAAACAGTAGCCCTAACAGATGTCGGTTCTCTATGATTTGCAAACAAAACTAAAGAAGACTAAGGCCCCCCCTGGACAGTCCTACCTTGGACANGTCCCTAGGTGTCTCCATGGAGCCTCTTTTCTTCCATCTTGTTCTCAGAACTCGATTCAGAAAAAAGTATTCCTAAACCACCTGATTCCCAAGGAAGACACACAGGGGTGTCCCGTGACCCCTCATCCTCCAGGATGAGATCAGGTCTCTGTGTGCCAAGATGAGCCCTGTCTATGCCATTATTGTCCACACCGACCTGGAATCTGAACACTGACCCCACTGAGNTGTGTTAAGACAAAGTGGTTTTCATGAGAACCTTCCCAAGGAAGCTCACTGGCCCTGGNGAAGGCACTGGTGGACAAGAGAAGTTTTCTTCAAACAAAAATTGGTTTGAAGTCTGCCATCCTACAGCTTTGAATACACTTGATCTCACTTGATCTCAGAAGCTAAGCTGGGCCAGACCTGGTTAATACTTGGATGGGGGAAAAGGCTGATTTTAATAGAGAATCAAGAGAGTGCCCAGTCACTTCCTTCCCCTCTAGAGACAGNGTGGCAAGTGCTTCACTCCNGNACAGAATAAAGACAGCTCTTCTCACCATAGTCAAAGAGAGAGGCTGACAAGGGCCCATGGAGAGAATCTCCCCACAGCTGAATAAGCAGTGAGCAGCACCTGGAGATCAGGCTGCCTCCCTGTGGTCCTNCTGGACCAGCAACAATACTGATCACATCTTTAGGAGCACCAGTTAGAGCCAGCACCTAGCATTAAGAATTCAGTGTCCTGAAGGTGATGCCCCTGCAACACAAAAGGCCAGCAATCAGAACCAGGTAGACAGCACTTCAGCCTGAGGTGGGATGCAGCAGGATGCTCCAGAGCAAAGGTCTCCTAGAGAGTGTCCAGATGCCAGGGGCTGTGGCAATAGTCCTTAGGATAATCAACAGGAGACGTCACAATCCACGGGCCCTCTTGCCACCCTGCTTTTGCACGTGCTGTTCCCTGTTGTGCCAACACTCCTCCCTCCTGCTCTCCTGGAAAATCTTGCCTGGTCCTCAGCCATCCTCTGTGTTCACACCACNTTTGTGACTCCGAACTCTGTATGACTCAGTGATGAGAGAGTATGGGAGGTTCCAGTAGGCTGCAAATTCATTTTTTCTCATACATTTTTATTGAAAAACTATTTTTCNTACAATATATTCTGGTTACAGTTTCCCCTCCTCCCAGATCCTTCCAATCTCCCCATCCACCCACTTCCACACCCCCTTTTTTTCCTCACGTTTTAGAAAGCAAACAAAACTGAAAAAAAAAGAATTAAAAAGAAAGAAACACACACAAAAACAATTAAAATACAAAATTGGAAACCATGATATACAAGCAGACAAGTAAGACCAAAAAAAAAAAAAATATACCCAAAGCAAGATGAGACAAAAAGTCTACAAAATACCATTGAGTTTGCTTTGTGTTGGCCATCTATTGTTGGGCATGGGNCCTACTCTTTAGTGTAGTTAATGCACCCAGTAGGATTCCATTGGAGAAAATAATTTTTCTTTTGCAAGTGGTTATCAATCGCAGATGGCTTCTTGGTTAGGTATAGGAGCCATAGTCCATTTCCCCTTCTCAGTACTCTGAGTTCTTAGAACACACACTTTACTTCTGGTTTTTGGCACTGCTTAGGCATCTGATAAATGCTCAGTAGGTGTTTCCTTGGGAAAACTGAGAGGGCATATGAGCAGGGTGGGGGCAGCCACAAAGCTGCCAGCAGCCATTCCCACAGCATTTGTAGGACAGTGTTTTCATTTTCCAGGGACTGACCCTCATGGCTTTACTCAACTCTGCCTGTCATGGCCTGGATGGTGAGAGAGAGAACCCNTGATTCTCAGGGAAGGATCCCAACCCAGGGGAACAGCTGACTTGGGGACCACTGAGGGGTGGTCAGTGGTGATCTTCACAGACATGAGTGACCCTTTTCCCAAGAGCAAATACCTCAGTTTATCCTCGAGGCTTCATACACCAAGCCTGGTCTATAGAGCGACAGCCAAGGCTGCACAAAGAAACCCTGTCTCGAAAAAAAAAAAGAGTAGAAAAAAAAGGGCTTATGCTAATTCTGTAGAATGTCACTTGAATGCAAAATTTCTATGTGACAAGAGAAAGGTGGTCACCATCCCGGACTCCTCAGCTGTGAATGAAGTTGCTGTTCCCAGATCTAACTGTGGCTCTGGTCTGTTAAAGAAGATCTATAACATGAGCTTGCTGACCCAAAGTAACACAAACACACTAAGGCTTCTCCTGTTAATTGCATCCTCACCTACCCAAACAGAGCTTAGCCCACAAACCTAACTTCAGGAGCGTCTCTCAGGCCCCAGGAGAACNTATTATCTTATGAAAAAGCTGCAAAATGGCAAGTTTTACTAATTGGGACTAAAAGGCACAATGTTTTCTACTGGCAAAGCGGTAGTGTGCTGGATTGTCACAGAAGAACACATCACCCCTCTCCCTGTGCCCACCCCATATCCCTCTCTGCTTATGTATGCGGCATGCATTTGTGTATGCATGTTTGCATGTGTGGGGATATACATGTGGGGGTGTGCACATGTGTGCACATGAAGGCCCCAAGTGAACATTGAGTGTCTTCCTCAATCACTCTTCACTTTACTGAGGCAGGGTATCTCAACTGAACCCAGAGCTCACTGATCAGCTATTGTAGATAGTTAGCTTGCCTTGGGGGTCCCCCAGCCCTGTCTCCCCACTTCTGGGATTGCAGGTATCNGTTCAGCTTTTACCTCAGGGTCCTGGGAATTCAAACTCTGATCTTCAAGCTTGCACTGTATCCACTGGGCCATCTCCTCATCCCTGCTCATGGATTTTATTAAAACAGTGTCGTTCTTGGGTTGAGGGGAAAAGGANCAGAAAGCTTGGTAGATTTGGTGGCTAAGGGCAGCAGTGAGGGTCTGGGGGTAAAAAGGACACNTGAACAGGTCCACAAAGACATTCTGTCTGTCTGGGACTCAGGAGGTGACTCCATAAAGTGCTTGCTATGCAAACATGAGGAGCCAAGTTTGATCCCCAACATCCATGGAAAAGGCCAGGGGAAGGGGCACCAAGAAGGCAGAGCTGGGTAGAGCTCTGGAGCTTANGAGCCAGNGAGCTTAATCCATCTAGCAAGCTTCAGATCCCCATGAGAGACCTTGTCTTAACAAAAAGGTAGATGGCACCTAAGGTTGACTTCCTGGTACATGCATGTACACACACGCACATGGGTAGTGTACACATGCAAACACAGACACACACAGACACACAGACACACACACACACACACACACACACACACACACAATGTTTCCTCTCTCAAGCAGACTGTGTAGACATCTGAACATCACTGCCTGGACTAGGTTTTATGAGGACTCTGAGGTCCCCTCTGATCTAGTAGGAAAAACCTCATGGTGACCAGTGCTCACAGATCCTGGATGGGAAGGGCTGTTTGCACATATCCACAAACCCTGAATAATAGCCAGCAGGAGCCAGGACCAAAAGAGTGAAGGAAATTATTCAGCGTCATGGGGGATGCTGGCTCCCACTAAGTCAGCCCACTGCCTGAGAACCAGCTAGAAACCAAAGAGTAGGTCTCTGGGTACTCTGGTAGACTCTTCATACCCCTGGGCTTTGGGCAGGATCCATGTAGCATCCCCATGTAGGGTACATCACTCTAAAGAGATATTGGAACACTCGTGCCAAACTCACTGGCTACTGCATCTCAGATTAAGCAGCGCCCTGTATTCAGAGTGAGCAGTGATCCNCAGCAAGTATTGACTGGTCATTTCAAAAATGAAATAGTAGGTTTCTGTGCTGTTTGCAGGGTTGTTGACCACAGAAGGCTATCACAACATCCTAAATAGCCATTTCCTCCTTGCTCCCAAGTACATCAAGGAGCAGATGCACAGCCTAGCCCTGTGCTGCTCCCATGGGAATTGAGAGAGAGCTTGCCACCTGGCTCATGGTGCTTACCTCCAAGAAACAAATTGGGGCTTGGACAACCGATCAATGGATCCCAGGGAGCCCTTCTTCTCAGGGAATTCACCTGCCTGGAGCTTTGCTGACATTGCCAGATGACCGCCTCGATGACACAAGGAATCAGACATCATGTTACCCTGGCTGTGCNGGGGACCCAGCAGTGACAACTCCTGCAGGGTAGCAGAATTGTAGACAGGCTTAGGAGAGAGAGACAGAAAGGCAGCCACAGCTAGAATGACCAGAAACAGCTGTGCTGCGTGACCAACAACAGCAGACAGAGAGAGNTGCCTGCNTAGCCTTGCTGTGGCACAGGGTGATGNTGAGAATGAGTGAGGAGGGTTTTATTTAGCAGAGTGTTGCTGTGGAATTAACCCTCTTANACACTGTAAAGATTTGTCACTCAAATTGGTTTAATAAAACGCTGATTGGCCAGTAGCCAGGCAAGAAGCATAGGTAGGGCAACCAAACTAAGGATTTGGGAAGGAGAAAGGCAGAGTTAGGAGTCACCAGCCAGATGTAGAGGGAGCAGGAGATGAATGTGTCATGCTAATAAAGGTACCACCACATNGCAAAGCATAAATAGAAATATGGATTAATTTAAGTGTAAGAGTTAGCTAGTAACAAGCCTGAGCTATCGGCCAAGCATTTATAATATTGAGCCTCTGATGATTATTTGGGACCGGGTGGTAGGGACAGGAAACATCTGTTTACAGAGTGTGATGGCACATACTGTAATCCCAGCACTGTAGAGGTAGAGGCAGGAGGAGTTGGGGGCCAANCTGGACTAACTACATGGACAGATAGCCAGAGATGCAGAGAGGGGAAAGACAGTTGCCGGATAGCAAGTTGCCCACTCAACATTTTGCCAATATATTTTCATGTATGTGAACCCCAAAGAAACCTGAAAACTAATTTTGTTACCTTATAAAAAAATGAACTGAAGGACCAGCNAGATGGTTCAGTGGGGAAAAGTTCTTGCTGCGCAAGCCTAATGACCTGAGTTCAATCCCTAGAACCCACGTGGTAGAAGGAGAGAACCAACACCTGATAGGTATCTTCAAACCTCCACATACATGCCATGGCATGTACACCTGAACTCACACACTTCATAAACACACACAATAATAATCAACAGATAAAAATCTTAAATGGAATGAAGCCATTCCCCTGGAGGCCACTCCCATTCCTCCATGACCTCAGTAGCCCCTTCCTGGAGAGGGAGTGTGTAGGTATCACGCATCCTTTATACACAGTGTCATGAGACTCCGATGGCATGCCATACCTCCCAGGAGGAACACCAGGAGCAAAGTGGTGTTAACCTGTTGTGGGAGGTAATCCCCTCAGGTGATAAAAGCTCCACTTGACGTTTTTCAAAGCTCAGCGAGAATGTAAAAGTCCATTTTGAAAAGACGCCAATGATCNTCTTTCCAGGAAGATGGCCTCTTAGCTATCGGTCTCGCCTGACTGAAAGCCTCCTTGTGCCATCAGGAGCCATTAACAGATGATTGAAGCCTCGGGTATNCCTCTATAAACATTGATTTAACTCAGTGAAGAGTTTTTGGTTCCACCTTATCCAGCACTGGCTGGCCTGGGCTGTGGCCAGATTCGGTTTGCCGACAGGCAGGAATACATGAAGGTGAAGGGTGTATATACCCCAAAGTAGGTTATTCTGCCCCTGTCACCAGCTCAGCCACTCCCACCTGGCCTGGCAAGATCTAGACCCTCCCTGGCTGTTTTCTNATCAGAGAAGTGAGGAAAATCATTGCACTTACTATATGTAAGTTCTCAGGAGGAGTGAATGAGTCAATAACTCATGAAATGACCAGCAAATCCCTAGCATAGTGAGTATGCAGGTCCCTAACATAGTGTCTTAGTTAGGGTTTCTATTGCTATGCTGAAAATGCCATGACCAAGAGCAAGTTGGGATGGAAAGGGCTTATTCAGCTTACACTTCCACATCACAGTCATCATCTAAGGAAGTCGGGACAGGAAATCACACAGGGCAGGAACCGGGAGGCAGGACCTGATGCAGAGGCCATGGAGGGGTTCAACTTACTGGCTTTCTCATCATGACTTGCTCAGACTGCTTTCTGATAGAACCCAGGACCACTAGCACAGGGATGGCACCATCCACAATGGGCTGAGCCCTCCCCCATCAATCACCAATTAAGAAATGCACTACAAGCTTGCCTGCAGCCCAATCTTATGGAGGCATTTCTTAACTGGGGTTCTCTCCTCTGATGACTTCAGCTTGTATCAAGTTGACATAAAACTATCCAGCACAATTGACCCCTTGTCATCTTGATATATGAACACATCACCATTAAGTCACAACCTTTCCTTTCCCATTCATCCTCAAGATCTCACATTTAAAAGAGAAATAACTTTAAAATCCACAATCTTTACAAATTAAAACACATTAAAAGTTCAGTCCTTTTAAAACGTCTAGTCTCTTTAAAAATCCAAAATCTCTTTCAAAAGTTTGAAATCTCTCAATTATGGGCTCCTGTAAAAATCAAAATTAAATTAAATACTTTCTTACTTCAAGAGGGAAGAACTAGGGCACAGTCACAATCTGGACAAAACAAAATGAAACTCCAACAACGTAAATAACTCAATGTCCACTATGTGGGATCCACTCACCATCTTCTGGGTTCCTCCAAGGGGCTTGGGTCGCTTCTCTGACTCCACCCTCTGCAGCACACACAGCTTGTCTTCCAGGTTGAGGCCAGCTCCACTCCACATCTGCTGTTATCCTTGGCAGTCATCTCATGGTACTGGTATCTCCAAAATGCTGGGGTCTCTTGCTGTAACTGGACTGCACTTTCACCAAACAGCCTCTCCTAGGCTCCCTTCAGGGACTCCAACCCTGCCACACAATGCCAAGCCTCAGCTGTTCTCCATGACCCCTTCATGCCTTCAAAACCAGTACCACCTGGGTGACTCTTACACTCTTACACTTACATTTGGCTTCCAGTACAAGGTACAACCTTGGCCACCTCTGGAACACTGCCTGTGNGTGCTGACNGTGAGAAAACACTTCCCAGAAGATTTCACCTCAATGATAATGGTCTCTACTCAATCACAGCTGATTTCTTCAGCCCCAGTTAGCCAGAATCACAAATTTTTAACTCAAATGGTCCAGCAAAGTCTCTGCTTCCCTCTGAAATTTCACAAGCCAGGCCGCCATCATTTGTATAACTCTCAACATTCTTATCTTCCAAGCTCCTACAGAACAGCCCACTGAGCTGTCAACACAAATGGCTTTTCTAGCCTAAAGTACTAAAGCCCTTTCACAATCCTCCCAAACACACGGTCAGGTCTGTCACAGCAATACCCCACTCCTGGTACCAACTTACCTTAGTTAAGGTTTCTATTGCTGTGATGAAACACCATGACCAAGAGCAGGTTGGAACGGAAAGGATTTATTCAGCTTATATGTCCACATCACAGTTCATCATCAAAGGAAGTCAGGACAGGAACTCAAGCAGGGCAGGAACCTAAAGGCAGGAGCTGAGGCAGAGGCCATGGAGGGGAGCCGCTTACTGATTTGTTTNCTATGGCTTGTTCAGCCTGCTTTCTTATAGATGCCAAGACCACCAGCCCAGGGATGGCACCACCCACAGTGGCCTGGGCCCTCTCCCATCAATCACTGATTAAGAAAATGTTCTACAGGTTTGCCCTACAGTCTATCTTTTTTTTCCCCTCAACTTTTATTGCTTCTCTGTGGATTTCCCATCATGTATCTGAATCCCACTTATCTCCCCACCCCCTCACTTCTGTCCTCCTCCCACATAACCTCCCCCTCAAAACAAAGTAAAATGAAGGAGAAGATTCTCATCATGGAAGCTGTAATGTGGCCCGGTGATTCACAGCTTACCCTTTAGTCCATACATCTTTACTTGTAAGTGTTCATTGCCATGACTCATTGGTCTGGTTTGAGGCCTCCNGCTTAAGCTACACTATTGATAGTGGGCTCTCTCTGGGGCTCCTCTTGGATATCCTGTTGTCCTGTGTCGTGGAGATCCTGCTGTTTTGGAACTGTAGGTTTGTCCCCTTCACATGCTCCAATAGTTCATAGATGTGATGGATGTTGGGGTGGGTCAACTCATAGCCCTGGTTCTGGGTCTAGGTGGTAGGTAGCTGGATTGGTCAGCCCGCCAGCTTTCCCTCATCATCACACCAGGGAGAGCTCTCCATCACCGCCTCAGCTGGCTTGCCCAATACAGCCTGCAGCAAGGGGCGGGGCCAGTTCTCCTTTTCTCAGACCCCCAGATCCGGCCCACTCACACTCACACCACTAGGGTCGGGTCTTACTGCTTTGCTCAGGTGAAGTGTAGGGCCCTCTCTCCCAACTGCTGCAGGGGGTAGACGAGGTGGGGGGGGAAGGATCAGCTCTCCTGCTCTCACACCATCAGGGCTGGCTCACCTGCATCCCGGACAACAGGGTCAGCTCTAGTGTGCTGTCCAGGCAGGGTGCAGGGCCCACACTCCTGTGTGCTGCTGCTGGTGAGGGGAAGAGCTACCCTCTCACTCTTATGGCCCCAGGGCCAGCTCTCTCACCTGCCATAGATAGCAAGGGGCAGAGAGGGGGAGGGCATCTTTCCCTCCCCATGCCATCACATGGCCAATGAGGGAGGTGGGGTCAGTTCTCCTGCTCTCATGCCCTCAGAGTTGGTGCACCTGCAAATGGACAATAGTGTGCTGCCCTGGTGAGTTGCACACCCGTGGTGAGGGGCGGGACCATCTTTCCCCAGTGTGTGTGGTGGGGAGCAGCTCTCCTGCCTCAGTATCTAGGGAGAGGCAGGACTATCTATCCCAAAGCCAACAAAGGGTAGGGCTGGCTCAGCACCACCTTTGGATTTCCAATCGTGAGGTTCCTATGACCCCCTGTGCTAAAACCGGCNTAGGGCCCTCTCTCCCAACTGCTGCAGGGGGTAGACGAGGTGGGGGGGGAAGGATCAGCTCTCCTGCTCTCACACCATCAGGGCTGGCTCACCTGTACCCCGGACAACAGGGTCAGCTCTAGTGTGCTGTCCAGGCAGGGTGCAGGGCCCACACTCCTGTGTGCTGCTGCTGGTGAGGGGAAGGGCTACCCTCTCACTCTTATGGCCCCAGGGCCAGCTCTCTCACCTGCCATAGATAGCAAGGGGCAGAGAGGGGGAGGGCATCTTTGCCTCACCCATGCCATCACATGGCCGATGAGGGAGGTGGGGTCACTTCTCCTGCTCTCATGCCCTCTGAGTTGGCGCACCTGCAAATGGACAATAGTGTGCTGCCCTGGTGAGTTGCACACCCGTGGTGAGCGGCGGGACCATCCTTCCCCAGTGTGTGTGGTGGGGAGCAGCTCTCCTGCCCCATTATCTAGGGAGAGGCAGGACCATCTATCCCAAAGCCCACAAAGGGTAGGGCTGGCTCAGCACCACCCTTGGATTTCCAATCGTGAGGTTCCTATGACCCCCTGTGCTAAAACCGGCCATGAACATTACCACAGACCCCAGCTGCAGCAGCAGGACCATGAACTCAGATATGGCCCTAGGCAGCAGCTTGAGCCCAGATGTCACCATGGTCCCGGTAGCAGCACAAGCCACCCAGATCAGTATGGCCCTGGTGGCAGCATGGCCCTCAGACACCAACATGGTCCCAGGTGGCTGACCAGACCCTGGGCATCTGCAGAGCCCTCAGTGGTAATAGGAGCCATGGACATCACCCCAGACCCCAGCCGCTACAGGCAGCAGCCCAGATGTCTCCATGGCCCCAGGTGTCAGCACAGGCCACCCAGATTAGTATGGTCCCTGCAACAGCATGNCCCTCGAACACCAAGGTAGTCTCAGGTGGCTGTCCATGGCTCTCAGTGGTAACAGGAGCCATGGACATCAGCTCAGACCCAGGCTGCTGTAAGGCCATGGACGCAGACATGGCCCTCAGCTGCAGCCCTGGTGACAGTGCTGGCAACTCAAACTGGCATGGCCCCAGTGGCAGCACAGCCCCTGGACACCATCATGGTCACAGGCTGTGGCTTAGACCCCAGGCATCTGTGTGGCCTTTAGTGATAACATGGGCCACTGTACATCAACATGGATCCTGGCTATGGCAAGGTCATGGACCCAGACATGATTATAGGCAGCAGCTTGGGCCTGGATGTCACTGTGGCTGCAGGTGGCATGGCAGGCCACCCAGATTGGCATGGTCCCTGTGGCAGCATGGCCCTCAGACACCATCATGGCCCCAGTTGCTCAATTCCTGGCCCATAAAAATCACAAGGTGGGACAGGAGAGATGAGTCATCGGTTAAAAGCACTGGCTGCTCTTCCAGAGGACCTGAGTTCAGCACCTATATGGCAGCTCACAACCATCTGTAACTCCTAGTTCCAGGGGATCTGATGCCCTCTTGTGGCCTCCATGGGCACTACACACACAAGGTGCACATCATGTAGGTAAAACACTTGTGTATGTAAAATAAAAATTTAATCTTTAAAACCTCATGTGGTAACAAAAGTTTATTGTTTGAATACTGTTAAGTTTGGGGAGGATTTGTTACACAGCCATAGGTAACCAATACAGTACTTTCAAAAATGAAAGACCCTCTCAAGATCCCCAGACATGAAAAAAAAGTCTGACTTAACAGGAGTTTAAATTCTCTATGATAGTTGTGTATGGTGGTGCATGCCTGTAATCCCAATGCTGGGAGGTGGGNGCAAGAAGATAAGTTCAAAGCCAGCCTAGGCTACATAGTGAGATAGTATCTCAAAAGAACAGTGACAAATATCCCTGTGGCACACAGAGAGCAGCAGTGAACACAGACCCATTCAAAATTCCTAAGGATGGGTGCCAGAACACCAAAGACAAACCAGGCCTCCAAAGAAGCAATAGGACCAGCTCTCTGGGAAGGACCAGGAATCAGAACAGCTTCGTGCTTCACAGCTCACTGGAAGTAAGAGAACAGTGGGTCCCTGCCTTCAATGCTGCCAGAAAATGATGTCCAACCTGCACATCCANCTGAAATTCAATCAAAGATGAGAATAGGATTAAAAACATGTAGAAACATTCAAAGTCTCTAAGAAAATCGACCTCACTTGAGCCGTTTCTCTGACGGAGTGCTACATCCAGTGAGGGACATGGACCAAGAGACACTACCCCTGAAAGGAGGGGTGCCAAGAATTCCTGGGACACTGGCAATGAGAAATCTGAAGATGGGGGAGGCTCACAGGCCAGGGACAGGAAGATAGTTTGAGAGATGCATCACCACAACACGGAAAGGGGTCCTTAAAGGGACTTCCTGATACAGTGGACAATACTGAGAGGATATGGGGTACTATTGAGTTTGTGGGACTGCTTTGTGAAAGGTATGCAGAAAACTAAACCAACGCTTAACTCAGCAAGGAAAATATGTACCAGAAACTGAATGTCATCACAATGCACGATATGTCGATATTTACAGTATAATAACGTAAATGCTGCATGCTGATGTGTTAGACAGTTGGATGTCTGGTAGCCCTCCAAGCCCCATTCTTCCTTCCCCGTCTCGTCTCTGAAGAGCAGAGATCTCCACTTCCCGTGGAAACAGTAGGTCACAGTAGTCGGATGTGTGGCTTACTAACCATTTCTGGGTGTGTGTTGCTGTAGTTTAGATGCTCTGGTAAATGGTCTCAACCTTTATGTTCATTTTCTCATTGTTTGTTTCTAGTCTGTAAAATGCATTACTCATATGCATGGACTTTATATCCAGTGAGCTTCCTAAATTACCTTCTCAACTGTTCACAGTTCAATAAGGAGGCCCTGTTGGGTCTTTCTGCACACAGCATCACATTGCCTGAGAAGAACTTCTTCCCTCTTCTCTCCTTCTTTTGTTTCTTCCCCTGTCAGATTGTTTCAGGTAGACATGATGAAGACAGTAGGTGTCTGTTCC
>LZPO01108010.1:9257-25299 GCA_001675575.1 Neotoma lepida | reverse complement strand
TGGTAGCCCGGGCTGGCCTCAAACTCACAGAGATCCGCCTGCCTCTGCCTCCCGAGTGCTGGGATTAAAGGTGTGCGCCACCACCGCCCGGCTATATCACCATTCTTATACATCACAGTTTGGTTTGGTTTTGAGATAGGGTAGCTTTGGCTAGCCTGGAAATCACTATGTCGACCAGGCTGGCCTTGAACTTACAGCAATCCTCTTGCCTCTGCCTCTTAAGTACTATAAGTGCAGTNTTGGGCCACCATGACTGTCTTCTATCATGGGATCTGATTTGTTGATGATTCAATTAGAATTTTTAATCTATATTCACAGGAAAGATTGGCTCACAGTTGTCCGTTTACAAGGCCCTTGTTGGACTCTGTTGAGGTTACAGTAACCTTGAAAGTGACTAAAGAATTGCTGGAGAGCCCGTGAGGGCTTTTTCCCTCCTTAAATGTTTGTAAGCATTTGTTGGTGAAGCCACTGGAACCTGTGGTTTTCTTTGTGGGGAGATTTTCAATTAGAAATCAATGTCTTTAAATTACAGAAGACGTTTGCATTCTGTTTCTCTATGTGTCTGTTTTGATATGCTGTTTTTGAAGGATCATCCATTGGACTTCAATTACTCTATTAATTGCACTAGTTCTTTATACCTTTTTGTTAGCATCCACAGGATCAGACCCAATTGGGTTTTATTATTATTATTATTATTATTATTATTATTATTATTATTATTATTCCAGCTATTGCTCATTTGTGCTTTTCCCCCCCATTTGCTCTTCATTGGTCTGACCAAAGTTGAATCAATTGCCCCACAACTAAACATGGGGTGCAGACCCCACTACTGAATGCCAGCTTTCATTCCTTCTGGGGTACACCCAAGAGAGCTCTAGCTGGATCATATGATAGTTTCGTTTTAGGGTTTTGCTTGCATTTATTTTGATTTTTGGCTGGGGTTTTTCTTTTGTTTCTGTGTATGTTATGTGTGTGCATGTGTGAGTCANGGTGGGTTGGAACCACAGCACATGTGTTAAGATCAGAGGACCACCTCAGGTGTCAGTCCTTGCTGCCACCTTGTTTGAGACGGTCTCTTTGATGTTGCTTCATGCTCCAGGCTGGCTGGTCTGTGAGTTCCTGAGGATTCTCTGTCTCTGCCTCACCCTCCCCAGTAGGAATGCTGGGATAATAGACACACCCTACTACTCCTGGCTTTACTTGGGTTCTGGGGCTCCAAACTTAGGTCCACACGCTATCATGTCAATCACTTTACCAATGAGCCATCTCCCCCGACCCCTCTTATTGCTTTTGAGATAGGGTCAGGCTAATTACCTAAGTTGTCTCAAACTCACAGTCCTCCAGCTTCAGCCTCCTAAGTGATTTTTACCACTCATCTGCAGTGTGCTGGAAACAGGCACTTTTTCAGCTTTCTGAGAAAACTCCATACTATTTTCACAGTNACTATGCTATTTTATTTCCCACCAGCTGTGTGTACAGTTGTTTCTGCCTGAATTCTCACTGGGATTTATTGTGTCCTTGATGACGGCCTCTGGCTGGGGTCAGTTCGAATATCAGTGTGGTTTAGCACTTCCCTAATGACTGGAGATAGTAAACATTTGTCTGTTTCTAGAAATACACTTACATGCATAAAAAATACATATACATACTTTATATAGTAGGCTTTTTGAGCCTTTTAGGAAGTTATCTGTTTGGTTCTTTTCTTGTCACAATTTTTGAGTTCTTGGTGAATTCTGGATGTTAATCTTCCACCTGATGACTATCCAACAGAGATTTTATTCCATCTTCCAAGCTCTCTCCACTCTTTTGTTCTCTTTGCTGAGCCGNGCTTTTTACTCCGATGAGATCTCCCTTATCAGTTCTTTTTATTACTTCCTGAGCTCTCGGGGTCCTATTCGGTTGAGTTGGTGCTGTAATTATACCTCCAAGTTTCCCCTGAGTTTTCTTCTAGGAGTTTCAATGTGTCCCATCTCACATTAAGGTTTGTGTTAAACCTGAGAATCATGCGGAGAAAAAAACAAATCCACAATTGCCCAATTAAAGCAAGCTGTATTTTGGGGTGCATCNNGNACTGGCCAACCGGCTGTCTCACCCCAAGGCTGGATTTGAGAGAGCAGCCCCTGCCAGCCTCTTGAGGTCCTTTGTGTAGGAGAGATAAGGTGTTCACAGAGGGAGACAGTTGGCTGTTACACATTGTTAGAAAAATAGAATGGAAGGGAAGGAAGAAGGGGAAGGATATACACCATGTGAAGGGGATCACAAGCCGTTCACATCAGAGCTAAGAAACAGGAGCTTATTCTAAATCACAAATAGAAACCTTACCTTGCAAGAACTTAACACAGGACAAGCAGGAATTTATTCTTTGACTANAAACAGAACCCTTAACCTACAAGGTCTATTTTTCCTGTTTTGGTCTCCCATTAACTTGCAATGTGTATTGTTCCAATTTTGGCCTCACACTTGGATGTTTTTACTTGGTTTTGGGGCAGGGTGAGAGAGAGGAGTCTGATTTCTACAATTATCCAAATGTACATATCCAGTTTTCACAGCCCCCTTTGTTGAACAGGCTGTCTTCCCCCACAACGTGGATTCTCAGTACCTTTGTCATGGATCAGATGGCTGTAGCTACGTGGGTTGATTTCCGGATCCTCTGTTCTATTTCAGCAGTCTGAGTGCTNGTTTTTGTGCTGGTACCACATTGCTTTGGTTGCTTTGGCCCTACACCGAAGAGTTGACAGTACTGCAACACCCCAGCGCTGCTCTTCTAGCACTTGACTGCCATGGCAGTTTGTGGTCTTCTGTGCTTCCCTAAGACTCCAAGGGATACTTTCTATCCTGTGAAGAATGGTGTTGGTACTTACATTAAATCCGGAGGAATTACATTAAATCCGGAGACTCCTTTTAGGAATATGGCCATCTTAACACTATTGATTCTGCTGGGCCCTTTGCATGGGTGATTGCTCCGTCTTCTATCGGCGTTTTCNGTTACTCTCTCAGTAGTTTTCAAAGGTTCATCATAAGGTTGTTCACTTCCATGCTTAGGCTTATTCCTGGCTCTGTCCTTGTTTGTTTTAGGCTACTCCTAATGGGATTGTCTTCTTGATTTCTTTCTCCAAAAGTTCATTATTGATTTCTAGGAAACCTACTGATTGGTTGATTGGTTTGATTGATTGATACTTTGTTTTCATATGCATATGAAGGTTGTGCTTTTCTTTTTCTTTTTCTTTTTTTACCAGGCTGACCTTGAACTCACAGAGATCCTCCTCCTGCTTCTGCCTTAAGAACAATGGGATTAAAGGTGTGCACCACCACATCCAGCCTATCAGCTATCTTTTCTCAGGAGCCTTCAACTTTGTTTTCTGAGATAGGGTCTCTCATTGGAACCTGGGGCTTACAGATTAGTCTATAGTGGCTGCAGCTACCCATCGGGGTCATCCTGTCTCCATTTCCCCAGTGCTAGGATTACAAAACACATGCCACCACACCCTGCTTTTTCTGCTTGTGGGGGCGGAGGATGGGAGGGTGGGAGATCATTCATGCTTATGCAGCAAGAACTTTACTGACTAAGCCATGTCCCAAGCTACTGATTTGTGTGTGTTGGTGTGTATCCTGATGCTTTCTGACTTTGACAGATCTAAACGATTTCTAATGAAGCCTTAGGGTCGTCTAAGCGGATAATCGTATCATCTACAGCAGATAATTTCTTGTCTATTTGTATCTCTTTTTCTTTTACTTGTTTGATCATTCTAGCTAAAATTTCAAGTGCTGCACTGAGTAAGTGTGGTGAGAATGGGAATCCTTACCTTCTGCCACATTTAAGAGGAAATTGCTTCAGATTTTCCCTGTTTAGTCAGATGTTGACTATGGGTTTGTAATGAAGATTTTAGTATGTTGAGTCATGATCTACCCATTTGTGTAGGACTTTTAGGAACAAAAGGAACAAAATTTTAACAAGATGTTAAATTTTGACAAAGACTTTTCTGCATCCATTGGGAAGATCACATGAGTTTGTCCTTAACCTCCCTCAAAGAACTATGTTGATGTATCTTACCTCGTTTGCTATGCTGTATCTAATTTTCATTCATTTTAGGACTTTGAAAAATCACTTCCCTGATTCCCCCAGTCACTGCTTATTCATAACTGTACTCTTCAGGGTCCATGTGTGCTATAGACTCCTTTCTTCTCTCTTGCTACTGATTTCTGTCTTCACTCCAATCACATCTGATAGAGAAATGATTTCAGGCAGAGGACCCATCCCCCCCCCTTGGAGGAGGGAAGGAGTACAAGAGTCTCCAGATGAGAGGCAACATTCGGCTCAGTGCTGCCCTCGCCATGGGCAGAGACACTTCTGTTCACAGTGGGCAGTGGTTAACGCATAACTGACCAAAGTGCTGAGAATAAGTGACCATTGAGTACTCAGCTTTAAATGGAACATCTAGAGNACCCCCTCCAAGACCCAGGGAACCTGACAGAAGAGGGCTAGAGAAGAATGGAAGAGCCTGGAAATGAGAAGGAACACTATGAAAAACTGTCTTCTAGACACAACAGAGCTTCTTCACTCACTCGGGAACTCACAACAGCAGTGTTTATCTGNGCAAGACCCGCATGACACTGGGCCCAACAACGTCGTCGCATCGTACATAGGGGAGGGACTAAGAGACAATTAGTGGTTACTGGAGGAGGAGTCACAGTCTTCATTGATGTACCCACTAGTAAGTNGTCCTAACTCAGGTAACTAATCACCACCATGTTTATGTAAGCANCCCTAACTGAATGCATCAAAAGGCACAAAACTAGAAGACCGACTTGCTGAGAAGACAGGCTTCAGAGAGCAGGAGGAGATAAAAGAAGATTATGTGGGGATTTTAATCAAAGTACACAATACACGTATGAAATTGTGAAGTTTTAAAAAATTATTTTAAGTGTTTAAGATGGTTTCTATATTTGCTAAATTTTGCTTTAGAACTTAAAATATCTGTTTGGGAGTAAGTTATGTGAGTAACTAAGAAGAATGTGTCTCTATCACTTGTTGTCTAGGATGATTTACAGCTGTCTGGCCACTTGATCTACAATGTACTTTAACCCTGACATTTCCTTGCTGATTTGGGGGATATTGGAGATACCCATTATTAATATACATCATGCCCAGTAGTGTTTATAAAATTGAGTGCACCAACACTCAATGTATATATATAGTATATATATGAATATACATAAATATTATAGTGTCCCAGTGGATTCTTCGCTCTATCACCATGTAGTGACTTTCTTTGTCTCTCCTCATTAATTCTGGCTTGAGTTATCCTTTGTCAGATATGACTATAGCCACTCCTGCTTGCTTTCAGGTTCCCCTTGCTTGGAATGTCATATTCCCTCCTATACTTTCAGTCACTGTCTATGTCATCACTGTAAAGTAAGTCTCTTGCAGACAGCAACTACTTGGATTTTTTTTTTTAATTCAGTCAATGAGTCCATGTCTTTCAATTAGAGAATTAAGACCACTTACATTTGTAGTTGTTATTGAAAGGTATGCACTAGTTCGTGNAATTTTGTTCTTCTTCTAGCTGTAGAGAGTATTCTAATGTTCTTATATTTTACCCTGTTCACCTTAGACTCTTGTTTACTACATCAATAATCTTTGTCTGTTTATCTGCTCTTCTAGTGAGATTTCTCCTTTACTGAGATCTCATGTCTTACTTCTATCTGTGTGGGGGATTAAGTATCTTATACTTAATTAACTAATTTAAGTATCGTATACTTAAATCATATACTGGCCTAATGGTATGAATTCTTTTAGCGTANGCTGATCTTTGACAGTCTTCGTTTCTCAATTGATCCTTAAGGATAATTTCCTGGACATAGTGGTCTAAGTTAGCGGTTGTTTTTTTCTAAGGCCTGGAAGATTATTCCATGCATTCCCACTAGACCTTTACAGTGTATGCTAAGGAGCCTTTAGCATCTCTCTTGCATCTTTCAGGGTTCTTTCCCTTTGTTCTTGACAGATTAACTATAATATGATGTGAAGAGGCTCTTTTTTTAAAAAAAAGAGCTATTAAATCAATATTAACAATTGCTTAACAACATATAAAGGACTGAAAGTAAGAAATCTACCCAAATGCTTAGTCATGAAGCTGAAAATCACCATTCATTTCCAGACAGACTCATGAAGCTCATTCCCAACGGCCAGCAAAAGGGGCCAGTACTCCCCAACTTGTGTCCAGTGTAGCTGGGAAGAGAATGCAAACTCAAGCTCACTTCATCTCCTACTTCCTGTGAAGAACATGATCAGAAAAGAACTAAGTGGCTACCATCAATGTTTTTCTGAGATGACAGATATTGGCTGAGGAGTACAGTAGGCTGCTGCTTCTCATGTCCTCTGTTCATAGCTGGATCAAAGCCTCAGTCCAGCTGTGGCCCACTCTTCGTTCAAGGGAAGTACTGGTGGCTCTTCTGCAACCTTCAGGCTGTACTGATCAGCTGAATTTTGCTCCCCTGTCACTTTGATCAAAATATCAAGGGAATGTGAGCTCCGAAAGGAGATACGATCAATCAATCCTATATACTAGTAATTGAGGGAGTCATTAAGATGGTCACATCCCGCTTCTCCTCAGTGGCCTTCTGGCAGTTGAGGATCTCAAGCCATGTGCACACAGGCCACCAGGTGGTGAGTACCACTTGAGCCTCTCCATACATCTCACTATACTGGCATGTCTGCCAACAGCTTCATGTTTTACACATCCACAGCAGAACACACTCATCATAGTTCCTGTAGCTAGAATATGCTCCCATGGGGCTGCTCTGGATGCTACTTACATCCATGGAATGTCTANAGGCAAAAGGAGGTCCTCAGGCAGAATCGAAGGGGCTATGCCCAAGCTCTGAGCCCNGTGCCAGCTACCTTTCACTAATAGAAACAGACATGCCAAGCATCCTGTTGTCCAGCCTCTCAGAAGGCTGTCAGTTCCCCCTTGCATTCTGCCCAGCAGAGTAGCCTTACAGCTCCACTGGCATTTGCCAAGCCTATAAAATCATGGCCAGCCACTGGGCTGTAGCATTTCATGTCCAGGATGGCAGAAGTATCTTTTTTTTGGATCTCAGTCAATGGGTTGGCAGCATTGTCATCATTGAAACTCTACAGGTAGACTTAAATTTATTGGTAGACTTTAAGTTGCTAATATTTCATTGNTGGCTTTTCTGTTCACATTCTTCTTTATTTATTGATTTTTATTTTATGTGCGTTGGTGTTCCNCCTGCATGTGTATCTGTGTGAGGATGTTGGGTCCCCTGGAACTGGAGATTCTTGAAGGATACATGTCAGTAAATTTCTTGTAATGTCTCTGTCAGTCTAGACTATTCTCAAAAAATCAAAAAGGATTCTTTCTTGTTTTCTGAAAGTACTGCATTATGGTTGGTATTTTGTGTGTTTTAAAAAGGTTTTTTGAGATGTAAATTATAGACCATAACATTTACTTTATATATGCATATGCTTTGCCATTTTTATAAGTTCTGGGGGCTGTATAGTCACTCCACGATCCAGTTTTAGCACATNCCACTTACCCTGAAAAACGTCCCCAGTCTCATCTCTTACTCCAGACAACTACTAATTTAGAGATTTACTCTCTAGATATTTTATACATAGACTCATGTTATCCATGACTTTCAGCTTCTGTTGCTTATTTAGTATGGATTTTCTTGGGTTTATCCATGCTGCAAAATGCANCATCAGTTTGCCACTCTGCATTGCCNTATAGTATTGTCCTAGCTGAATATAATATCCATTTAGTTCACCAGTTGATGGATGCTTAGATTGTCTCTGGGTTTGGGCTATTATGAATACAGTTATAGACATTCAAAGTCTTCACACCAATATCCATATAGAGATACATGTTTCCACTTAAATTTGCAGGTTCCTAGAAGTGGAATTGCTGTGTTCAATACATAAAGACCCTTACTCCTTCTCAATAAGAAAACAAGCAACCCAATTAAAAAATGCACAGAAGTTTTAAACATACATTGCATCAAAGAAAATAGAGCATGAACATAGCTAATAAGCCTGTAAAACTGTGCTCAACATCTTCAGTCATTAGCAAAAGGCAAATTAATACCATACCGTGTGTTAGCTTTCCACTACTATAACAAAATACCTAAGATGAACAACTGTAAGGGGCAAGAGTTCATTTGTGCTCAGAAGTTTCCACATGTGGTAGATCAGCTCTGTAGCTCTGAGCCTATGGTGAGGCAGAGCTGGTGGGAGCAGGTCATTGATAAAAACTTCTCACTTCATGGTAGCTGAGAAGCCGAGAAAGAAGGGCTACAGTCTTAATATACCCTTCAAGAGCTCATCGCCATGACCCAACTCCCTGTAACTAGTCCACACCTCATGAAGGTTCCACCACCCCCTAGCAGCAGCGAGGCTGGGAAACAAGCCTGGGTCCTTGCAAACATTTCTGATCCAAAGAATGGCAATGAGTTGCCATGCTACACACACACATTAAGATGCCTGTAATCAGAAAGACTGGGGATAGTCAACGTTTGGTGAGGATGGGGTTAAGCTGGACCCCTCAAATGTTAGTGGTGNGCAAGTAAAATGGCTCAGCCATTTTTAAAAACAGCTTGGTATTTGAAAAGGCTAAACATAAACCTGGCAAATTCAACATGTCATTCTAGGGAAAGTACAGAAACGAAATCTGTTTGAACCCAACCCAACCCCAGGGCTCAGGAGTAACCTTGGCAGCTGCCCATTTGATGGCTGCAGGTTTCACGTGTGGTATAGCTGTTGTTACCTCTGATGACACACAAGAGTTACGCAGCTTGTGGCTGTGACGTGTGAGTACCTTCATCACCACAGCAGGTGCTTCTGAAGACAGAAGAGGACTTAGAAAGGCCACAAACAAGTTTGTTAATCTTTTATTCTGTGTTTTGAGCGTATATGATAAAATGGTGACATTTCTTTAGTCCAGGGGGAGGATGCATCCGTGCCTCTATCTTAAAGAATCTGCCTAACTCAAAAGAACAAAGTTTTTCTCGTTTTTTTTTTTTTGCAGTTTGCAGGGCGGGGGGCTGTATGTGTATGGGTTTGTTTGTGTGTGTGCATGTATGTGGAGGCCGGAATCAATGTTAATGTGTTGTAGAATATTATTTTAATTTTTAAGTATATTACTTTTGTTTATGNTGCATTTGTTTAACTCTGTGAAGCTGTGTTACTGTGCCTGTCTAAAACATCTGATGGTCTAATAATGAGCTGAATGGCCAATAGTGAGGCAGGACAGAGAAATAGGCAGGGCTGGCAGGAAGAGAGGATAAATAGAAGGAGAAATCTGGGAGAAGGAACAAGAGAGAACTAGCCAGGGAAGGAGGAGGACATCAGGGGCCAGCCATCCAGCTACACGGCAAGCCACAGAGTAAGAGTAAGATTTACAGAAGTAAGAGAATGGGAAAAGCCCAGAGGCAAAAGGTAGATGGGATAATTTAAGTTAAGGAAAGCTGGCAAGAAACTAAGCCAAGCTAAGGCCAGGCATNCATAATTAAGACTAAGCCTCTGTGTGTGATTTATGTGGGAGCTGGGTGGTGGGCCCCCCAAAGTAGCAAAAAACAACAACAACATTAATGTCTTCCTCAATCTCTCTCCACTTTATTTTTGAGACAGTCTCCCTGTACCTGGAGTCAAATTAGATAGATGGCCAATAAGCTCAAGGAATTCTCCTGCACCCACCTCCCCAGTGCTAGGATTANAGGCATGCAGCATGATAAACACCTGGCTTTTTATGTGGGGGCTNGGGACCCAAACCCAGATTCTCATGCTTGCACAGTAAGCACACTACCAGCTGAGCCATCTCCTTAGCCCCTAGCTTTTCNGGTTTGTTTTGTTTTTGAGATGGCACCTTACTATGTAGCTCAGGTTGGCCTTCAACTCCTGCCTCAGCCTCCCAAGTAGTGGGATTTCAAGCATGTGCCANCATGGCTGGTTGCCTTAGCTCTTAAAGGAGGTCACTGTATAGTGAAATAAGCCCCATTCCTCCTGGAGGACTGAATGAGCATGTGGCAGATGACTAGATCCTGTGGCTTCAGTGTGCCCCCCAAAGCACTGTGAGCCAAAGAAATGGCCTCCCCTGCTGTCTCTATTCTCCCTTTCCTNGGGTCCTTTCCCGTGGTGCAGGCTTATGAGCCCAAACCACCCTTATTGCTGTATTAGGTCTATACGAGCAGAGAGTGAAGACCCTACTTCTTAGTGTTTAAGTTAACTGGTATCAACATTTAAAAAATAAGGAATGTGGCTTAACAGGCCATCTCTTCCTGAGAAGCTTGTNAACATCTCTGTGGGGAATCCAGTTGTGCTGTCACCATCTGGCTGATCTGGCTCTGCAGGGCACCCCATACCTGTCCTTCTGAAGGTCTCCNAGACCATGCAGCTGGTCAGCTGTCTGAACTGGTGATTCCTACAGCTGCTGTCTCTGCGACTGATGTTCCCTGCAGGGTCTCGTCCTCANCTCTCCAGTTCCTGTCCNTATTCCGCATCTCACACAGGCTGTGACAGGCTTGATGAGCTGGGATCACAGTATGCATTCTGAATATGAAAATTCTGCCCAAGGGCATACAGCTGCTAAGTGGTGAGCTGGCTTTGAGGCCCTCTCTCTGCTCTCAGATTCATTTCGCTGGGCCGGAGCCCTGAGCCTGAGGGCTGTCCTCAAGCATTGTTGACATAAACTGCTAAGGGCGCAGGTGTATCATTAGTCCCGCCATGCACACTTGTCAGAGGTTCTAGGATGCCAGAGAGGAACTGGCATCCACATTTCCTGTATTGGCATCTTCAGAGGCACTCATCCTCCAAGATGAGNACTGTTTCATTAATGTTTGGAGGAACAATTAATAAATGGGAGGACTGNTATGTGGACAGCTCTCCTGTGGACAGTCACTAATCAAAACAGATTCAACCACAGAAACAATTTGGATGAGGCATAAAGGAAGAGGAGGGCTGGCCAACCAAACCAGGTCTTACCATCACAGTCATGTCTTCTAATGGCTGCACACTGAAGGAGAGCTTTCTGTAAAAACCCTAAATAATGCTTGAACAGCCCTCAGAGGTGAATCTTCTGCAGAGAACCAGAGAAGACCTGTGGTGCTTTGAATGAGAAATGTCCCCGCAGGCTTGAATATTTGAATACTTGGTCCCCAGCTGGTTGCTCTGCTGGATAGTTTTTATCGACTTGATANAAACACGAGTCAGCTGAGAAGACAGCCCCTCAACTAAGAAAGCACCTTGAGCAGATTGGCCTATAGGCATTCCTGAGGGGCATTTTCTTGATTAATGATTAATGGGGGAGAGTCCAGCCCACTGTGGGCAGTACCACCCTTAGGCAGGTGGCCCAAGGTTGTATAAAAAAGGTAGTTGAGCTGGGCAGTGGTGGCGCACGCCTTTAATCCCAGCACTCAGGAGGCAGAGGCAGGCGGATCTCTGAGTTTGAGGCCAGCCTGGTCTAAAGAGCGAGTTCTAGGACAGCTAGGGCTGTTAACACAGAGAAACCCTGTCTCAAAAAACAAACAAAAACAAAAAAAGTAGTTGAGCAAGGCATGTGGGGCGAGCCAGTAAGCAGCACTCCTCCATGGCCTCAGCTTCATTTCCTTCCTTCCAGGTTCCTGCCTTGAGTTCCTGCTTGGTTTTTCTCGATGATAGACCGTAACCTGTAACCAGAAACAAACCCTTTCCTACTACAAGTTGTTTTCAGTTAGTGTTTCATTACAGCAACAGAGAATCAAAGTAGGATAGTGGCACAATTTGGGAAGGTTCTGGAACCTTTAGGACAGGTTTGCTGGATGGAGTACGTCACTGGGAGCAGGCTTTGAGGGTCTAGAGCCCTGCTCTACTTTCAGTTCATTCTTTCTGCTTCCTTCATGCGGCTAGACATGTGACCCACCTTCTGCCATGCCTCCTCCACTGTTATGAGTTCTCCTTCTGAAACTCTAAACCAAGATAAATTAATCCATGAGTCACTTCTGATCGTGGTATTTTATCACAACAATAAACAGTACCTAACACAAAATCCATATGAGCTACAGTGTAAACATGGTTTGTCCCCTTGAAACCCAATTGAGGGTCATAGCGATAGCTCAAGTACAAAGTGATCCCCACTCAAGCCTGAGAACCTGAGTTCAGATCTCCAGCTTCCCTGTTAAAAGTGGGGTGCTGCAATGCATATCTGTAACCTCAACACTGGGTAGACGGAGACAGGAGGATATTCACTGGCCAGCCAGTCTAGCCAAAATGGTAGGCTCTTGGTTCAGTGAGAGACCCTGTCTCAAACAGTAAGGTGGGAAATGATAAAGGAAGACACCCCTGTGTTAATCTCTAGCCTCCACACACCTATATACACACATACCAACACACAATGCGCATGCACACACACACACAAATGCATATGCATGCAAACACCACGCACACACACACAAATGCATATGCATGCAAACACCACACACACACACACACACACACACACACACACACACACACACAAAGAAAAAGTCACATTGAATTTTGCCATTAGTGGTGCTAGAAGGCAGAACCTTTAACAAGTGATTAGGTCATTGAACATAATGCCACACTCAGATTGGATTAATCCTAAATTCTGCAGAGACTGAGCAAGCTCTAAACTCTCATGAGGCTGCATCAGTTGAGTGGAGTAATTCTAAAGCAAGGCTGCCCCCATATTTACCTCCTTCACATGCACTCACTTCTTCCATCTCCCTGCTGTGCTCTGACCATAACAGAAGGTTCTCGTAGGTTGTGCTTATCCAGTCTTGGATATTCAGCCCCCAGAACCGCAAGCCTAATGAAGCCTGTTCCTTTATAAACCTTGGGTGGTAGTTTGAGCGAGAGATGTATGTCCCTCATAGGCTCATGTAGTTGGGCTGCTGTTTGGGGAGATTATAGAACCTTTGGGAGGTGTACTAGTTAGTTGGGTTTTTGTTTGTTTTGCCAACTTGACACCAGCTAGAGTTATTTGAGAAGAGGAACCTCAATTGAGAAAATGCCTTCATCAGATTGTCTNTAGAGCATTTTCTTAATTAACGATTGATGTGCCACAGTGGAGCAGTGCCACCTCTGGGCAAGTGGTCCTGGCTGTATAAGAAAGCAGACAGAGCGAATCACCAGGAGCAAGCCAGTAAGCAGCGCTTCTCCAGGGCCTCTGCTGCAGTTCTGCCTCCAGTTTCCTGTCTTGAGTTGCTGCCCTGATTTTCTGACTTCTCTCAGTGATAGGAGTGTGACCTGTAAGATAAAATAAACCCTGTGTTGGTTTGCATGAGGATGGCCCCCATAGGCTTATGTCTTTGAATACTTGGTCCCCGGTTGGTAGAAGTGTTTGGGAATTCCGGATTAGGAGGTGTGGCCTTGTTAGGTGTGTCACTGGGGCTGGGCTTTGAAGTTTCAAAAGCCCACACCATTCCCAATCTCCCCCCCTCCCTCTCGCTCTGCCCTGTGCTTGTAGACTGAGATGTGAGAGCCCTAAGATACTTCTCCAGTGATATGGCTAACTGCCTGCTGTCCTGCTCCCCACGTAATGAGCACAGACTCTAATCCTCCTGAACCATGAGCTCCAAACTAAACTTTCTTTTATGAAGTTGCTCTTGATCATGGTGTTTTATCACAACAAAAGAAACCCTAAGGCAGGAGGGGAAGATGTGTATGCCACTGGGGGCTTTGAGGCTTTATAGCCTCACCATACTTTCTGTCTGTCGTCTCAAGGCTTCCTGTGTGTGGACAAAAACGTGGCTGGCCAGCTTCCTGCTCCCACAATGGCATGCCTTCCCTGCTATTAGGAACTCTCTCCTTTTGGAACCATAAGCCCAAATAAACTCTTAAGTTGCTTTTGGCCATGGTATTTTATCATAGCAACAAAAAAGTAACCAAGGAACCTTGCTCTAGGAATTCTGATACATTGTCAGAAAATGGACTAAGATAATATGGGACAAATTTCATTACATTTTCTCTGAGATGTGTAATTACAATGAAAAATCCACACAAGAGGAAGGGTATATAGTTTATATGAAATTTTCAATGGAATCTTTGAAATTTTTTTTAATAAAAATCCTGACCTTTCTTGAATTACTTTTTATATTAGGATTTATGTTGAAGACAATACACATCCCTGTCCAAGATATTTTTAATGACATTGTCTTTAAATTCTTCATAGACCACATTAATGAGACAAAAAAGTGTTAATTTTCTTTGCAATATTCATTCAGAAATCTTAACAGTATAGACCGTACACAAAAATGCAATAATTGAGATTCCTCCTTTTTTACCAAGTTTAATTCTGACCTTTTAATAATAATATTATGCATAGATGTTAATCCAATCAAATATTTTTTTAGACCTGGCTGTGATGGTTTGAAAGAAAATGGCCCCCAAAGGGAGTGGCACTATTAGGAGATGTGGCCTTTGGAGTAGGTGTGGTCTTGTTGGAGGAACTGTGTCACTTGGAGGCGGGCTTTGAGGTCTCCCATATGTTTAAGCCACACCCAGTGAGACAGTTTACTTCCTGTTGCCATTGGATCAAGACNTAGAATTCTTCAGCACCATTATCTGCCTGCATGCTGCCATACTCCCAGCTGCCATGCTCCCTGCCATGATGATAATGGACTAAACCTCTAAACTGTAAGCCATCACCTCAATTAAATGTTTTCCTTTATAAGAGTTGCTGTGGTCATGGTGTCTCTTCACAGCAATAGAAACCCAAACTAAGACATGGCTCAGAGGTTAAGAGTACTGGCTACTCTTCCAGAGGACCCAGGTTCAATTCCTAGCACCCATGTGGTGGCTTACAATCATCTGTAACTCCCATTTCAGGGCACCAGGCACACAATACATGGTGCACACACATACATTCAGACAAAACACTCANATACATAAAACTCATTTTTTAAAAAGTTTACATTAAGTATAAATACTATCCCCCTCTAAACAAGTGGAATGTCTCCAGGGAACCAGGGTGAGTGAGATATGTATGGGTAAATCTCTGAAATCTTAATCTGGAGGCTATAGACTGCATCCCCAGGAGCCTAGAGCCAGAACTCAGCCTAGAGACCCATGAACTTGGGCCCTTCTACCTGAAATGTGCTGTTTCTTCCATTGTGACTAGAGGCCATAACCCACAGTGGTGCTGCATGCAGTACCTGTAGCTTTAATTCCAACAGAAATCACAGATGTTCCCACAGCTCATTAGAATTGCTGCAAACATCCCAGAACATCCTCTGCACNCATGGCTGCTTCAAGGCACAGTGGGCGACAGACTTGCCACTAGGCCTTGTTATTTAATGAGTTAATAGAGAAGCACACAGAAGACAGTATCACAAATTTGCTTTTCTTGTGTTTTGGTAGCTCAGTGTCAATGTAATAGCAATAGTTCTCTTTAATACTATGCATTTTATTTCGTGCACTAAATTAGAGAAGTTCCAAGACTTCATCACAATGCAGGAGGAATCCTCAATACCTAGGCTACCAGCCCTTAATCCATTTGGGAAGCAATGAGGAAGGTGGGGGAGGGGGATCCTGGCCAGTGGGAGGGGCTGACCTGCACCTGGNCTGTCTCATAATGCTTCCCATCTTGGTTTGGCACTTTTCTTTGTGTGTACACATGTGTGTGTTCGTGTGTGGGGGTGTGTGCACAGATGTGTGTGTGTGCTAGAGGCATGTGCTCAGCAAGTGCTTTACACTGCATTGCCCAGTTGGGCTCAGAAATATCAGAGGGGCTTGCCAAGCAGTCTGAGGGCATGGATCCCTCATTTTCAGGAAGTGGTCTGCGCCCCTCTGACTAGTGGAAGCAGTCGTCTATCTATGAGGCTAATGCCAAGTGCTTTGTAGCCAAGAAACCACCTGGCAGATCCTGCAGCAGCGCATTCTGTACCCCGGAAACTGCTCCTCTAGGGGGAGCAGCACCAAGACCACGCCCACTGCAGAGCTGGCGCTGCCCAAAGACCACACCCACTGCAGAGCTGGGGCTGCCCAAAGACCACACCCACTGCAGAGCTGGGGCTGCCCAAAGACCAC
>LZPO01108009.1:245007-256259 GCA_001675575.1 Neotoma lepida | reverse complement strand
GGCTTGGCTTTTTCTGTAAGCATACTTCTACAGAAAGCCTGCCTCAAATCCTAAGCAGACTGTGACCACTGCATTCAATGAAGCACTACAGCAGGCCCTAGCTCGGGACATTCTAGCTGACACTAGGGTTTGCATATTAGTTGCTTCACCTGCATTCTTTATTTGTAATTGCCCCCTGGTAGGCTTACCCATATTTACAGTATTTCCTGACAATAACAAAACAAGTCAGCTAGGAAGTACCTCAGAATTATGGGAAAGCCACTATAGAGGACATTCTCTGGATAGTATCACATGGCTTGTGGAATGATTCAAACAGGATCAGTCACATTGCTGGCTGAAGGAGCATCAAAGCTTGCATCCAACGTTAAGAGATATTTATGGTGGTTACTTGCCTCTGTTTAGATTCAGGGCAGATTTCTTTTTATCTAAGAGACACCAGAGCACTCTTACCCTGCCATTCTGCTGAAGTCACTCTCCTCTGGTTATTTCTTTCTTCCTTTTCATTGAATTTAATTTTTTTTTTTACTTTTTTCACATATGTACATAGGGCATATGTGCATGGGCACATGTGTGTGTAGGTGTACATGTACATGGGTTCATACACATGTGAACACCTGAGACTGATGCTGGGTGTCTTCCTCAATCACTCTCCACCTTGAGGCAGAGTCTCTTGACCTTGGTGCTTTGACTAGTCTGAATAACAGCTTACCTGAGGGTTTCACTGTGTCTGCTTACTGTGCTGTGGTGACAGGCAGGGAATTAATCCATCAAGAAAAAGAAAATGGTACCAAACATTCAGTGAAATTCATCCCATGATGCCTCAACTTCAACATTACTCATTGAGGTGGATAAAGTTTGTTACATGGTTTGGCCAGCGTTCAAGGCAAGTGATACATCTTGGTTTGGCCATTTGAGGCCAACTTTGACAGTGGTAATAATGAGAAAAGGCCTTACTAGGCATGCATTAAGTGTTCAGAACTTGGTTTTCAACAAAGGACCTCACTATGTCAGCCATAGACAAGGATAAGTGAGCTACCTCTGAATTTGAAAAGCTCTGTTGGAAGATTTTATTGACAAGAATCTCTGTTATTTGACTTATGTCTCATAGCTATTCCTGTGTTTGTTCATACACACAGTATGATGTATTCTAGATAACACAAACCCATCTTTCCATGGCTAGTAAACAAGCAAGGATCCAATGTTACTCTTTACCATTTGGACTAGTTGTGTACTTGTTGCATTAAAAATAACATATTATTCAGCCTTTGAACAATACNTGAAAGGGCCACNGGGTGCTAGTCGGTAGTTGTGCTTTCCATGGAACAAAGACTCCTGTACTTATGACAATGCTGCTAACTTCTAGGGCTGTGGAAAGCGCTACTGATATGACTAAATACTATTCATTGGCCCAGAATCCTTGGATTGACATACAATGACAAGTCCCTGGTGGACTGCCAGCTATGAGAAATCCTAACATGAACAGTGTGAACTGGGGTATAGTTTCAGCAGAGCAAAGAAGCAAATGAGGCAATAAGGACAATTGTATAAACTGCTTGTGGACATGTAGCTTGGGCCATTATTTGGAGGAGAATGTACTCATTATAAGGAGGTGTTGAGTTTGACCAAGGTGAGCGCATGGCTGTGGAGATCATGGTGGAAAGCTGAAGGGAAACTAGGTGAGCATGAGAACAGGGAGATGCTTCTCTCAGGAGTCAAGGTACTGACTGATGTGAGGAGAGGATCCCCATGGACACACTGATTTTAATATTTAATTTTAATAAACTCTATCAGATTTCCCTTTAAGAACAGCAACATAACGTGTATGTTTTATCAGTGAATAAAAAGTATGCCCAGGAAATTAAATAAATAGGATGACAAAATGGAATAGAATTCTAATACCAAAGGAAAGGGGGATGGTTTGTATCCAACATGTATGTTAGGAGAGAGTGTCCATGGGTAACGGCTTTAGTGTCTGAGTAAAGTCATCTCTGACATAGAAGGAGAAGCATTTTCAAGGACAATGTCTTTGGCTAAGGTGATGTTGCATAAGGAATTGTCATCACCCAACAGTGACATCTGATACCAGTGTGATGCCATCTAGGATGTGTGACTAGCNTATCACTTTCAAGAGGGAACCAACTTAAATGGATATGGGGCTCTAAATCATAAGCCAACAAACGCCACAAACCAGTTGTAATTGTCACCAGAATGGGACACAGATGTACCTGACTGTTTGGAGTAGTTTATGTTCAAATTGGATACATATCAAAACAGCAGCTGAGGTGTTCTGGAGAGCAATCTGTGGTCAATCAGTCTCAGAGGAGTGTGGCCTCCGTGTGGTCACTAGCTCTTATGGGATCAGATATAAGACTGAAAATGTGTCAAGAGCATGTTAAGGCCTATGACAAGATGGAGAGTTCTGGAGACTTATTTGTTGTGTTGAAATTTGAAAAGGAGTGGGAAGAGATGGATCCAGTTCAACCATTATGTAGAAACCATCATGAGATATGAAAGTTCTACTGAATCCATCTTCTAAAGATCCAGTCTGGGCTAGTCTCAGTAAAATGTGTGACTTGGGTTACTTCCAATGTCATAGTTCAGCAGGGAATGAGATGCCCTGGCAAGGCCTTTTCCTTTGGATTTAGTATGTGTGGAGATTCATATGGCTGTCATTCATGTTTTTAATGTCTTTGACGTAAGAGACTCCTAGAAGATTTTACCATGAAGGAGAGCTTTTAGGCAAGGGCTCAGTGGTTTACAGTAATGGAGAAGTTAGGATAGACTCCTAGTTGGCCAGGGTCTCCAGTGCCAATAATGGTGGTCTCAAGGGTTGCAAAGTGTGCAACTTCTTTGGTCTTGTCCTTTACTGGGGACATTTTGGGGGAAAGGTAGAAGTCAACAGCTTCTACTAACTTAAATTTGTCAACCAAATTAAGAATGTAAGCTGGGCACGGTGGCATGTGCCTGTAATCCCAGCACTGGAGAAGCTGAAGCAGGAGTATTGCTTCAAGTTTAAGGTCAGCTTGGGTTACATAGTGAGTCCCAGGCTAGTCTGAGTGCTACACTGCAAGTCCCTGACTCTTCATTTACAGAGCCATTTCTATTCATGACCAATCTATTGTGCTACATTCTCATGATCACCCAATAGACATGTTCAGTTCTGGAAATAAAGCCAAAAGTGCAAATAATGACAAAACACCATGGTTTGTGTGTTTTAGTGTTTTCACACAGTTTAACTATGGCACCATTACTATTCCTTGTGTGTGTTTAATATATTAGTCAAAAACAAAATTCAAGGGCTGGAGAAATAGATCAAAAGTAGACACTTGCCTAGTATCTTCAAGGCTCCATGTTAGAACCCTAGCACTGAAAAAAGGTAATAAAGTAAACTTCAAAAATTAAAAATAGGGTCTGGAAAAATGGCTTAATGCTAAGAGTACTCGCTGCTCTTATAGATGACCAAGCTCTGTTCCCAGCACCCACATGGTGGTTCACAACAACCTCCTAAAACTCCAGGTCCAGGGGCTCCGAAGTCCTCTCCCAGACTCTGTGGGTACCAGTACACATGTGGTACATAAATAATTACAAGCAGGTAAACACATATAACATAAGTAAGAATTAATTGATCAATTAATTAAAATATCCAATCAACAAGAGCGTGAATGAATACACTCCTTAGTTTTTGTAAATCTATAGAAAGTGTTAAACTTTCCTTTGGTTGTTTTATGTCCCAAAGTGGGAGGGGGATGAAGGCGAAGGCAAAAAGGACTTCTCCTTTGGGCTTGACTCCTCCCTCATTGTGGAGCCTTTCCGTTCTTAAGAACAAGATGATTATTGTCATCCGTGGTCACCCACTTCTAAGGAGAACACGTCTACGCAATAGCACAAGGAGACAAAAGAGCCATCGAAATCATTAAGCTTTGGAAGAGGCAGGCTCAGAATGGTTCTTCTTAAAGATACTGGATCTCCCGGTAAACATATCTCATTTATATTTATCCTTTAGTGGAGTTTAGAGATTTTCTGACAGCAAGTGGATGTGATTGGCATAGGAGAGCAAGGAATATANAGGGGCATTTGGGGCCTATGGAAGTGCTTCTCATCAGCCATAGATCCCAAACTGAAATAGTAAAGATGGAAGCAGTGTTTGTATTGATTTCATAAAGTTACCCAGGTGAGAAATCAAGTCAGTGCCTGAAGTAAGTAGAACTTCCCTGAGTATAAAAACAGGAGTTGTCAGGAGAGAGAATAGATACTGATTAAAAGTTGATTTTGACTTTGGAGAATTTTGGAAGTCTAGAGAACCAACTCCGTGCAAAACTCTGCTTCCTGATGTGCATGGGCCAGCTAAAATCATTCCTCAGTTTTCTATGAGTGTTGAATTGCAGTCACTACGGAGCAGAGAGCTGCAACAGTAATAAGCGTGTTTGATGCTGTGTGCAGAGAGAAGGTTAACTTTTGGGTATTTGGGGTGCAAAGTAGACTATTTGTCACACTGTTGAGAATGTTATTTAGCAAGTACTGTTGGTGGAACAGTCATGACATTAGAAATATCATCCATTCTCTCAGGAAACTTACTGTCTAACTGTGTGGACCAGGTAGACACAGAGGTGGAGTGTGAATCATGGGTGCTGAGAAGGTAGAGGGACAGAAAGCTCAGAGCCCTGTCCTGTGGTGGACGGAGAGCAAGCTCCACATCCAGTTTCATTGATGCCTCTTTTAGCCATGCAGCTTTAAGACCTGCCTTTAAAACTTGCTTCCACACCCACTGCTCTTACAAATGCCCATCCTGGGCTGCACATAAGCTGTCTCTTATACACATCTAGATGTGTATAAGAGACAGGTCTCTATCTTTCCTGCTTGCTTCCCATCTGGAAGGGAGGGTTTTTTTTTTTTTCTTTTTATTAGTTTGGTCTTTGTCAGACCCCAAACCCTGAACTTCTTCTTCTCCAAAAATCTCTCATTAGTAAACTTCCCTTCTGTGCTTTGTTTCATAGGTTATAAAGGATTTGTCCGTTTAGGTGCCTTCATTGTGGCCACAGTCTCACTTCTCAGTGCCTCTGCTGTCACTAATTCTCCTGGTGAGTCATTCATCAAATTTACTTATGGCCTTAGCCCACTCTGATATGAACTGTCAAACAAAACTCACAATTCCCTGTGTGTTAGGTAGCATCTAAAACTCCATACTCCACAGAGTGGAAGAACCAGATAGTGGAAGCACATAATAATATTCTAAGCAGGAGACACTGAACGATTAGCATGGTCTTCCCTTGCACAAAATAATCCTGTGTTATAGAAAGATTGAAAGCAATGTGTGGCAGACTAAAAGAAAAGAGGAGAAGAAAGCACAGAGTTATTGGGACAAAAGGGAATTCTGAAAACACTTTAATAAATCCAAAGCCTGAATTTTACATTTAAAAAACTGTATTGCAGGAAGCCAGGCTGGTAGGCCCACTGGGTTCCTCAGTTAAGCCAGAATAACAGGGAAAAAAAAAGCATCTGAGGTAATCTGAGAAAAGTGGGGAGGGAAGGTTAATTTTTTCACAGAATGTAAAAAGAAACTACTCTCTTGATTTCTATTTTGAAAGACTAGTTTTAGTAAATTTCAACTACTTTGTAAAATTTTATATAAATGTGTGAAATGGGTATTAAATTCCCTTCAGCTTGTTTTTCCAGCCCCACATAGTCACTGTCAACTTTATTTCTATTGATTTTATGATAGGAAGAAACATAAGTAGTTCATCCTGTAACACTCTGTGCATCTCATTTTAGAAAGTATAAATTGTCACTGCTAAGGGAACCCAGACCTACAATTAAACCCTATATATTACTGTGCTGTTAGCTTTCCCAGTTTTGCCATTGTCCTGCTTGAGGCCTTTGGTACTAATAATTCTATCTGGATGCTATGAAATAGCATTCTCCTCTTGCACCACAGTGGGGTCAGGATGGGTCTCAACTCTGACGCTAAACCATTTGTAAGTAATCTAAAACCATGTCCTGCTCTCTGAACCCCTTTTGACCATTTGCTGTGTTAAATTGTTATTGCAGGAGGAATGAAAAAGGAACTGAGACTAACCGGTGGGGAAAATAACTGCAGTGGAAGAGTGGAACTTAAGCTCCATGGGAAGTGGGGAACAGTGTGCAGGAATGGCTGGAGCATGAAGGAGGTTTCTGTGGTTTGCCAGCAGCTGGGATGCCCAACTTCTGTTCAAGCCCTTGGATGGGCTAACTCCAGTGCAGGCTCTGGAGATATCTGGATGGATAAAGTTTCCTGTACAGGGAATGAGTCAGCTCTTTGGGACTGCAAACATGAGGGGTGGGGAAAGCATAACTGTACCCATGAGCAAGATGTTGGAGTGACCTGCTCAGGTAAGGCTTACCTACATCAAAGCAAATCCCACGCACATATTTCTGACTCAACTCACAGTGTCCATCTCTTGGAAAAAAATGTTGGGTCGAATTCTAGCACAATCATTCACTGATGCTGTGATTTCACGCAAATTATTTAATCTTTCTAAGCTTCTGATAGCTCAATAATAAGACACTTGCAGAGCTTTTTGCACACTGATATATAACAAGTGCTGAAAATGTTAGTTTCTTCATGGACCCCCATCTTTCATTACCATTTTGACTCAGCCATCTTCATCTCTTCCTCCTCCTCCTCATTTTTTTAATTATTCATCTTTATGATGGAAAACAAAAGTAGTATTTACAACAAATTACAAAACCATAAGAAATCTTCCAAGGCTCTTACCTGTATACAGAGCTGGTATTCAGCTACGGCTTCAGTGTTGTACCATCTGCTCTTATTTGCTTACATAACGAAGAGTGACATTAAACTTGCTTTTTGAGTTTATAAGCTTAAAGGTGCAACCAGAACCTAATGAGAGGAAAGGAACCAAAGCCNCTCGAGGACTCGTTGGTTTCACGGGGATCTGCTCTCTGTATTTGTGAGATCCTTCACCCTAATTCCTGCTTATTCTGCAGTCCCCCTCTTAGGAGATGGTGGCACACTAATCAACAGAAAACTGGTGCCAGGCCACTCCCCAAACCTCCGTGCTACTCACATCTTGGCTTGACATCTTTCTAGGTGATCAGTGTTATGTGANAGCTACTGAGTCTCAGGTCACTGATCTATGAAGTAGAGTAATGATGATAACATGTGTAAGGACTACTTATGTATACTTTGATTGTGACTTCTTATTCTTATTAATTATTATTACTAATTGCCCANAATGAAAACAAGCTTTGCTAAGTTGGGCTCTTAAGTTGGAGCTTATAGCTCATAAAATTTAATTTCCTGTTAAAGAAAGTGCTTCTAAATATTTTGTCCAATTGTACCTTCTTCAGTGTCCCCAGAGTTCAACCAAAGTCTCCCTTCTTCACGTATTTAGAAACTCATGACATGAGAAACAAGTTAAATGCAAAAAAACAAAAAAACAAAACAAAAAAAACCCTCCTCTTTTTTGCTGAAAATGACAGTAAATGCCTTGGGGAAAACAAACTTTAATTCAGAAAATTGAAAGAAATCATTTTTCCATAATTTTTAAGAACTTGATAACACAATGTTTTGCAAGCTGTTGTGTTTATTTAGGCATTTTAATCTTTGCTTTTTCTTATTTTCCAATTTCAAATCCAACATCAATTATTCATTCTCAGAACTCTTTTACTATGGAGAGGTTAAAATAAGGAATCTAAGCATTTATGTAAATGACCATTTTCTCATTTTCAACAGCTTGATTTGAAGGTCAATTTCCTTTTTTCTGCTTGTGTGTGTGTGTGTGCATGTGTGTGTGTGTGTGTGTGTGTGTGTGTGTATGAATAATGAGTCATATTGATCTTTTCTATACCAAAGAGTATTTAGATCTATAACACAATTTCCTTGGAAAGTAGATGTAGAGGAAAATCCTTATTGTTCGTTGGATTTTAGCAGGCCAAAATTCTCCAATATGTGGAAATGGGCAGTAGCTAAAAGCCAAGCACTATTTTTTAAGAATTGCATCAAATTCCAAGTATTCAGGAAACCCTAAATGATGACTTGCTTATGAAATGGACTTCATTTCCTAACCTTGGTCTTCTCTCTAGACGGATCCAATTTGGAGATGAAGCTGGTGAACAACAGGGCCCAGCGGTGTTTAGGAAGAGTAGAAGTGAAGTTCCAGGGACAGTGGGGAACAGTGTGTGACGACAACTTCAGCAAAAACCATGCTTCTGTGATTTGCAAACAACTCGGATGTGGAAGTGCCATTAGTTTCTCTGGCTCAGCTAAATTTGGAGCTGGTTCTGGACCAATCTGGCTTGATGACCTGGCGTGCACTGGAAATGAATCAGCTCTCTGGGACTGCAAAAACGCAGCATGGGGAAAGCATAATTGTGACCACGCTGAGGATGTTGGAGTGATCTGCTTAGGTAAGGACGACTCCAGGCTTTCTGTTCTCTGGGACAGACAGAGGGAAAAGGTACTGGGATTGTAAGCCTGAGTCCTTGAGAACATAATAAAGTCCAATCAGCCTCCATCACCTCATGACTATGTTTGGGGTCCCAACTCTAACATTGGTGGGTTCACTAACTAAAATAATTGTAAGGGGCCAGAGAGGTGCTGAAGAGATGGCTTGGTGATTAAGAGAGTCCTTACTGCTCCTGCAGAGGACTGGGGTACAGTTCTCAGCACCCCTATGATGACTCACAACTGCCTGTCACTCCAGTCCATAAGATATGGTCCCTTCCCCTCATCTCCAAGAGTATTGCACACGCTTGGTGCATATACATGTGCTCAGGCATATACATATACATGTAAAAATTTCAAAATAATAAACAAGCAATTAAAATAGTTACAGGAAAAATAATAAATAATGCAATTTAGTTCCATCATAAGGAGAATGTTTAAGAAAATCTTGATGGGGGTTGAAGATGGGGTGAAGGGGACGGGGTGTAAAGGAGCCAGCAGTGAATTTTGTAAAGCTTTTGTACATATGGATATTATATGCTGAGCACATTTCCCCTTCATAACCCCTTATTCTTTCCTTGTCTTTCTCCTTCCTGTTAGCACTCTGTCCTTTTAGACTGTTGTATTTCTACTTTTATGCCATTTCTAGATAAGTAGGTAGAGGATAGATAGATTGATAGATAGATAGATAGATAGATAGATAGATAGATAGATAGATAGATAGATAGATGATAAATGATAGCTAGATGGTAGAGAGATGATAGATAGAGATATAAATACAGAAATATCACAAACACATCTATGTAAAAATCTATGAACCACAAATAACCTCCATTATTTGTCTTTCTGAGATTGGTTTAAAAACAAACCACCCTCCTCATCATCCTCTATCATCATTCTTTTTAGCCACCTTCCGATCTGCTCCTTCCCAAACCATCAGCTCAAATCCATAGAATTCAATAATAAAAATGAAAGTGCCAATGCGTCAGTACCTCACAAAGGCTTGGGCTATTTACCAGCAGAGGCAGTGCTTGATGGTAGTACTCCACACAGGGATCCAGGCCGTTGGCTGTGTTTATCACAGGATAGTCTTCAGAATCAAGGATGGTTCTTTAAGGGGTGTTGATTGTGGGAGATGAGCAAAACGGACCAGGCCTTTCCCCCTCTGTTCTGCCTTTAAACTAAGAAGTATCCCATTAGTTACTTTTCTACTCCTGTCTTGAAATACCATGATCAAGGCAACTTAAAGAAGGGATGATTTATTTGGGCTTATCCAGAGGGGTAGGAGTCCGTCACCATCACAGTGGGGAAGCAGAGGCGGACCTGGTGACTGGAGCAGCAAGCTGAGCACTCACAGCTTAAAGTGTGAGCATAAAGCAGAAAGGGAACTGAGAGTGGTGTGATGCTTTTAAAACCCCCAAACCTTCCCCCAGTGGCGTACTTCCTCCAGGAAGGCCGCACCTCCTAAGCCTCCCAAACAGTGCCACTGACTTGGGGCCAAGTGCTCAAACATGCAAGCTGAGGGGGAACAGTCTCTTTCAGACCACCACAGGTACTCACAAAAGGGCCAGGTGCACAGCACAAGCGGGGTGATGCAGACAGACTGTGTGGATAACAGTGAAAGCAGCTGCCAAGTATTTACACAAACTGGAATACAAGGTGAAAAACCTAAACACAGGCAGATGTACTTTAACAAGATAGAATAAACAATTCTAACATCAGTTGTGGTGACTGAATGGGCACAAAACTGACTCTGGACAAATCTCTGAGACACTTCCCAAAGTAGATACTGTGTGCTAACACGTCCTTGCCTCATGCACCTTCTTCTATCTGTAGTGACTGGCAATGGTGCTGTGGAGTGGCTGCCTCTATCCATGTCTCCACCCCTTCCTTTAACCCAGCTAGAGCTATTTTTAGTCACATTATCCTTATTTCCCTTTCACTAACTTGTTGTTTGTTGTTTGTTGTAGAGGGAGCAGACCTGAGCCTGAGACTGGTGGATGGAGTGTCCAAATGCTCGGGAAGATTGGAAGTGAAATTCCAAGGAGAATGGGGGACTGTGTGTGATGATGGCTGGGATGATCAGGATGCTGCTGTGGTGTGTAAGCAACTGGGATGTCCAACTGCTGTCACTGTCATGGGTCGAGTTAATGCCAGTGAGGGATCTGGACCTATTTGGCTTGACAATATTTCTTGTGAAGGAGATGAATCAGCTCTTTGGCAGTGTAAACACCAGGACTGGGGAAAGCATTACTGTAATCACAGAGAAGATGTTGGTGTGACATGCTCTGGTAAGTTAGAACAAAAAGCAAATCAAAGAGGGAAGAACCTGTATTCATTAGAAATAGTAAAAAGTGTGAGTTGTGAGTAGTGGACATAATTAATTCAGTGTTGGGAATTCCATCACAGCTGTGAAGAATCTGACACATTCTTCATAGGAGGGACGCTTGGCTCCATTCTCTGTGTCACTACAAGCAATACACATAGAACCACACCTTAAATTCTAAATCTATGTGGAGCTCAGTGTAGACGAAAGTTTTGTCTGGGTCCCGCCAGGCCCCACACGGTCCAGCCCACCAAGCAGTCCCACAGCCACAGCCACTTAAAAATTAATAACTCAAAAGCTTATAACTAATCACAACTGCTTGGCCATTAGCTCAGGCATATTACTGACTAGCTCTTATACTTAAATTCAGCCCATTTCTATTAATCTATGTTTTGCCACATATTCTGTGGCTTTACCAGTCTGCAGGCATGTTGCTCCTTCCACGGCGGCTGGCGTCTCCTGACTCAGCCTTCCTCTTCCCAG
>LZPO01108009.1:224292-243037 GCA_001675575.1 Neotoma lepida | reverse complement strand
ATGCTGATTTAGTTACTTTGGCAGATGAAAACAACTTGTTAATCAACAGAACTAAATCCACGCACAAAGTATTATTTATTGACTCATATAAAAATCAATGCAGTCATATGTTTGTTGGGAAGATAAGTCCCTTAAAAAGCTAAGACTCCAGTATTTTGACTATATATACAGAATAAGTGATCTACAGAAAGCACTTATGGTGTGGATGGATGCATGTTAACAGAGTCAGAGTCACAAAATCAAGGCTGAAGAAAATGGAGTCCTCCAAGTAACTTATTTGGGTGCAAGTGTTTCCCTTTGGACTTAGATTCAAATGTTTTAGGATTGGGGAATGGGAGAGGTTGTGTACAGAAAGGATTTGTTAGCAAGCCAAAAACATGTTTTCATCAAGAGAGACAGAACTTTGGGTTTGGTTTTGCTTTTCTCTGGTCATGTTTTATTTCATTTGAAACAGCTACACATGAATAATCCAGAAGCTACAAGAAACCTAGTTTGGCTCCATCTCAGAAACTGCCCTGACTTCAAGATTAAGGGCTGCCCAAGAGGACCAGGTACATAGTAGCTAGTGATGTCTTCTCAACTCAACAAGAAGTTACAGACTTTCCAATTCAAAAATCAATGATTACAAGGATGACCCCAGCAATAGTGGAGAGGGTGCCTGAACTGGCTTATCCCAGTAATCAGATTGATGAATACCCTAACTGTCATCATAGAACCTTCATTCAGTGACTGATAGAAGCAGATGCAGAGATCCACAGCCACGCACCAGGCCGAGCTCCAGAAGTTCAGTCGAAGAGAGAAAAGAGGGATTCTATGAGCAAGGGGCATCAAGATCATGACTGGGAAACCTATAGAGACAACCAAATCAAACTAGTAGGAACTCATGAACTTTAGACCAACAGCTGTGGAGCTCCCATGGGACTGGACTGGGCCCTCTGCATAAGCAAGACAGTTGTGTAGCTTGGTCTGCTTAAGGGGTTCCCTGGAAGTAGGATCAGGACCCATCCCTGGTGCATGAGCTGGCTTCCTGGAGCCCACTGCCTATGGTGGGACACCTTGCACAGCCTTGATGCAGGAGGAGGGACCTGGACCTGCCTCAGCTGAATGTACCAGGCTCTGGGGACTCCCCATGAGAGGCCTTACCTTGTCTGAGTAAAGAATGGGGGGTGGGTTGGGGGAGGGCAGGCTAGGAGGTGGGAAGAGGGAAGAGAGGGGGATCCGTGGTTGGTATGTAAAATGAATTTAAAAATTCCTTAATAAAAAAAAGGAAAAAAAATCAGTGACTATTTATGTATAGCATTGTTTGCTTTAAATTTGATCTACGTTTAGAAATAGATGGGTTCTTCATCTCACTTTTGGATAGGAATTCACTTTCATGGTGAAATTTTGACATACTAAGACACTCTATTTGTGTTTCTAATGCAGAAAATAGTCCTATCTGGCACATTTTCAGAGATATTTTAGTATAAGGTAAAAGACGTGATCTGAAAAGAACAGAGAGTATAAACACTGCAAGGGCTGAAGGGCTGTCTATCTGTTCACCTGTACCATGCCNCAGGCAACATCAAAAATTCCCACAGGCATCTGTGAAGGACTTGCTCTTTAGAAGGCCTGACCTCGGATGTACATTTTTAAAAGAAATGAATTCGAAGTAGTTTGTGTTTTCAAGAAGTTGAGATGGTTCCTGGATGTTAAAGGAAACCTTGGCTGGTCTTGGTGGTTAAGTCTCTTGGCCTTACAAGGGGCACATCCCGATCTGAGTTCCATTTCTTGTTACTTGGCTTTTCTTTTGTTTACATTCTAAAGCCCAGCGACATTAAGTGGCATACAGGTTTGTTTTCTTTCTTGGTCCTGGAAGCACAGATCTGGGAGGGTCTTGTGGCGCTTCCCTTCCTGCTGACAGAGAGGATGAAGCACAGTGTTGTGTAGTGAGAGAAAGAGCATACAGTCTGTTTGTCTATGAAGCATGTGATAAAGTCCTACAAGAATGGAACGGGCCGGGCGGTGGCACAAGCCTTTAATCCCAGCACTCGGGAGGCAGAGGCAAGCGGATCTCTGTGAGTTCGAGGCCAGCCTGGGCTACCAAGTGAGTTCCAGGAAAGGCGCAAAGCTACACAGAGAAACCCTGTCTCGAAAAACAAAAAACAAAACAAAACAAAAAAAAGAATGGAACGGGAAGAGGGCAGGAAAGTCACAGACAGCAAGTGTAGTGGGTTCTTTTAAACGTTTGGTGTTCATTCAGTGTTCAGTATGGAACTATGTTAAAATCCACGGGCAGTTGTTGATAAGGCTGGCGTAGACCTCAGACTGCAGCAAGTGGTGGGCTAACTGACAACCAGTGAACAAACTGTGTGTTAAGAATAAATGCAAGTGACGTACTAGAAGGAAAAAGCAGTTCTCATCTTAGTTTTCTTCAAAAACCAGAGCTCTAGAATTTTCTTAGGAGAACAGGTTCAATGAGAAATGTGAGATCCTCAATTTGCTATGCTCAGTCTAGACAGAAAATCCAGGAGATGTGGTGTGGAAAATCGCTGAGAACTCACCAGGCACCTAGTCCCACCATGAGTGAAAATGTGGAGATTGTACCACTCACAGAAACACTATTGTTTTTCAGGTCACAGGGAACCCAGATTGGTTGGAGGGGAAATTCCATGCTCCGGTCGTGTGGAAGTGAAACATGGCGATGTGTGGGGCTCCGTCTGTGATTTTGACTTGTCTCTGGAAGCTGCCAGTGTGGTGTGCAGGGAATTACAGTGTGGAACAGTCGTCTCCATCCTAGGTGGGGCACATTTTGGAGAAGGAAGTGGACAGATCTGGACTGAAGAATTCCAGTGTACCGGGACTGAGTCCCATCTTTCACTGTGCTCGGTGGCGCCCCCTCAAGAAGGAACTTGCACCCACAGCAGGGATGTCAGCCTAGTCTGCTCAAGTAAGTTGCAGGAAAATGTCTTCAATTTGCTCTTATGTTGTGAAGGAAAGAGGATTAGGGAGTCACAAATGTCCTGTCTAAAGCCCCGTCTCCTTTCAGGATACACAGAAATCCGCCTGGCAGATGGCAAGTCCTCCTGTGAGGGAAGAGTGGAGATCAAGGTGCTCGGAGCCTGGGGACCACTCTGCAACTCTCACTGGGACATCGAAGATGCCCATGTCTTATGTCAGCAGCTTAAATGTGGAGTTGCTCTTTCTACTCCAGAAGGAGCACAGTTTGGGAAAGGAACTGGTCAGGTCTGGAGACACATGTTCCACTGCACTGGGACTGAGCAGCATATAGGGGATTGCCTCATGACTGCTCTGGGTGCACCAACGTGTTCTGAAGGGCAAGTGGCTTCTNTAATATGCTCAGGTGAGAGAATGAAGGACAGAGCCAATGGTGAGCCTCTCCACAGTGATGTGCTTTAGAATCAGTTGGGCCTGAGACAAGGATGAAGCAAAAGAAAAGGAAATGGTCTATCTGGGGGTTCATAGGACATGTGCTAGAATAGTAACTCCATTTGTCTTATTAGAAAGTAAGTGAACTTGATTTTCATCAGCACCATTGCTGTTTACTGATTACTGCAGTGGTTCTCAACCTTCCTAATGCTGCAACCCTTTAATACAGTTCCTCAGGTTATGGTCACCCCCAACCATAACATTATTTCTTTGCTACTTCGTAACTATAACTTTGCTAATACTACAAATCACAATATAAATATCTGATATGCAGGATATCTGATATGTGACCTCTGTGAAAGAGTTGCTTGCCCCCTCCCCAGAGGGGTCGTCACAACCCACAGGTTGCAGATCACTGTCTTACTGTATCTTAAGCTTTCTCAAAAGCACCTGCTTCACTTCCAGGTGGCCTATCCATCTCTCCCTTTCTCTGTGGCCCATCCACCTTCCTCCTTCCTCTTTCTAAAGCTATGTTTGTCCTCAAATCATCTGTAGGACTCTCCATGTGACCCTCATTCTTCACCATAACCTTTTGTCTTATATGCCTGAAAATCTTGGTGTTTTCAGGAAACCAATCCCAGACACTGGAGCCATGTAGTTCATCATCTTCAGTCCAGACAACAAGCTCGACCATTCCAAACAAAAGTGACACTCCCTGCATAGGTAAGAATTCATGGTCNATCTATGAAAATGATCTGAATCCTTTGAAAAGGGCGTTTTACTGATATCTTCATTTCTCTTTCCAGCAAGTGGTCAACTTCGTCTAGTAGATGGAGGTGGTCGCTGTGCTGGGAGAGTAGAGGTCTATCATGACGGCTCCTGGGGCACCATCTGTGACGACAGTTGGGATCTGATTGATGCCAATGTGGTGTGCAAGCAGCTGGACTGTGGTGTGGCTATTAATGCCACTGGTTCTGCCTTCTTTAAGGAAGGAACAGGGAATATCTGGTTAGATGAAATCAATTGCAGTGGCAAAGAATCTCACATTTGGCAATGCCATTCCCATGGCTGGGGGCGCCATAACTGCAGGCACAAGGAGGATGCTGGTGTCATTTGCTCGGGTAAGTTCTGCACGTAACTCCTGGTCACGATTGCATTTAAAATGACTAGGGAGCACACAGTAGTGAGTATCAACTTGAAATAGTCCCTCAGTAGTCTGTTCAGTTATTTCCAAAGTCAGGAGCCCCACAGCTTTTGCTTGGCATGTTGTTACCTCATGTTTTGGCTGGTATACTGTAAAGAGTAAAATACAGAAACGGGTCTGAGTATCACAAAAACGCTAGCAGGGAAGTGTGGTTATAAATATATGTAGAGTCAATGGCTCACTTGATTACAATAGGAATAAGGCAGACTAAAAAGAACAGAAAGAATTCTATATAATATTTTCAAAGAAAAGAGATAATTACCATATTTAAATAAATCTTAAAAGCAGATAAATGAATTTTATTTGCCAACAGGGCAAATATTACCATAAAGAAGGCATTGTTCTCGCTTTGTACACATAACAAGCTTCAGAGACTTTATAAACCAGAAAAGTGCCCCCAGCTGCAGTGTGTTGAGGAAGATAATAAAGTAATGAGATGAAACAATTCTACGTCAGAAGCAACTGATCCCTATTTAATGACATAAATCTGCTAAAGGGCAGCTGTAGCNAAGTAGTGTGTCAAAAAGAAAATATTTCCTCTTAAGATAATGTACACAAAATGTTGGTTTTAGCACCTGCACCCATTAAATGCTCAGTACCGAAGACATTGCCTCAGGCCCCCCACCAACACTAAGACTTTGAGATGATGCATGCGCCTAGGACCTGTCTTGAACATAGAATGGAATGTACAGGCACTGAGACTTCACACCATATTCCTAAAATACGTAGTTTATGTGTCAATTAAAAACAAACAAGAATTGAATAAGACTTCCCAGGTTAAAAATTACAGTAATTTAGGGAGAAAAATCCAAATTCTCTCATTGAAAAGAGCTCAGAGGAGGCTTTGAATCTCACAAGCATCTCAGAGCTCTGGCAATCTTCAAAAGAGATCCCCGAGTACAAAACTTCAGATTAAAAAGCCAGATGGCATGTAGAAACTAATACTTTATTTTACTAAGATCTACTGGTTTATCCAGAAGTTACTAATGAATTACTAGGAGTTGACACATTGTGTCTGTTACAGCCATCCTTATGTTAGAGAAAAAGATGTTTTCTTCAGAGAAGTTGTGAAACCACCAATTCTTCTTTTCCCCCAGAGTTCATGTCTCTGAGGCTGACCAATGAAGTCCCTAGCGAGACCTGTNCAGGTCACCTGGAAGTGTTTTACAATGGTGAGTGGGGAAGTGTCGGCAGCAGCAATATGTCTCCAACCACCATCGGGGTAGTGTGTCGTCAGCTGGGCTGTGCAGACAATGGGACCCTGAAACCCACATCTTTAGCCAAGGAGCCATCCAGGCTCATGTGGATAGATAATGTGCAGTGTCCAAAAGGAGTTGACACCTTATGGCAGTGCCCCTCATCTCCNTGGAAGCAGAGACAGGCCAGCCCTTCCGAGGAGTCCTGGATCATCTGTGACAGTGAGTATCCATTGTCAACAAGAAATTTCCATTCTACCACTCCACTGTCACCTTCTGAGAAAACATGAAATTTTATTTCCCTGTTCACATGCCGGATTGATTTTTTAGGTCTCATTAAACAAGAATGGGTAACTTCCAGACAATACTTAGGATTGGAATAGTTGGTTTTGTGTAACTGTTATATTGTACATGTACGTATACACATACAAGATCAGTAATCATTATTCCAGATGTTGACATTTCTGTACTTGAAAGTTCTATTTGATTGCTTTCTCTGAGAAAACCAGGAAGAAAAGAATGCATGATGAATGATTGGATTGTTGAAAGGACTACTTTCCTCTCCCCACATTTCTTCCAAATATTATCTTGCTACGTTGATATTAGAAAAAATGCAGAATGGTTGATCCTGAACTATTTTTTCATTCTGCATTTTCTCAAGCTGTGGGACTGATATTCCTGTCCACATCACTTTGGTCCATGTGAGAAAATTTAACTTTCCACACTAATAATGTTGACTTCACTCACTTGCAGTTTCTTGAGTCACACTATGATTCTTTTTAAATATCTTTCATAATTCTTTAAGAATTTCATACAATGTATTTTGATCATATTCACTCCTCTCCCTCAACTCCTACCTGGTCTGCCTTTACCCTTCTATGTCCCCAAATTCAAGTCCTCTTTTCTTTTTCTAACCCNTTGAGTCCAACTTGTGCTGCCCGGATACTCTTGCGTATGGGTCCTGCTTTAGAGCTTGGGCTTACCAGGATTTATACCCGTAAAGATAATGACTTTCCTACTCCCAGAAGCTCCTCAGCTAGGGGTGGGGACTTCACACCCACTTCTCTCCTCCATGCTGGGACTTTTGTCTGGCTTGGGTTTGTGCAGGTCTTGTGTGTGCCGTTACAGGTGCTATGGGTTCACATGTGCAAGTATGTTATGTCCAAAACTACTGTTTCCTTGGAGTCATTCACCCCCTCTGGATCTTGTGACTTCTCCACCCCATCTTTGGCAAAGATCCCTGAGCCTTGAAGAAGGGGTATAATACATTTTATTTAAATCTTAGAATATGACATCTCTTATTCTCTGCATATTGACAAGTTGTAGGTCATAGGGTTAATTGCCATCTACTGCAAGAGGTTTCTCTGATAAAGGTTGAGATATGTATTAGTCTATGGGTATATCAACAAGATATTAGGAGCTAGTTTATTGTCAGTTTAGCAAAATAATAGTAGTAGATGTCCCCCTACCTATCTAGCCACTGGCTCTTGGCCCAAATAATGGTGCTGGGTATGGGTACTGTCTTGTGCAGCAGTCCTTAAGTCCAACCAGAAAGTATTGGTTACTCTCTTAACATTTGTGCCACTGTTGCACCAGTGAACATATCTTACCAGGCCAGTCATTATTATAGCTAGTTATGATTGACGATTACCCGATTACCTCCCACCCCACCATAGTGTGCATAGTACCTGTACTAGTCAGGGTTCTCTAAAGGAACAGAACTTACAGAATGTGTGTGTGTGTGTGTGTGTGTGTGTGTGTTCCAAATGAAATACACATGTCTAAAGATTCAAAGCTAGCATCCACATATGAGACCAAAAGTGGCGTTTGTCTGGGCTTGGCTTACCTCACACAGGGTGATTGTTTCCAGTTTCATCAATTTACCTGCAAATTTCACAGTTTCACTTTTTCATAACAGCTGAAGAATATTATATTGTGTAAATGTACCACATTTTCATTTTCTATTCATCAGTTGGTAGGCATATAGGTTATTCTCATTTCCTGGTTATTGGAACAGAGAAGCACTACATATCTCTGTAATAAGATATGGGGGTCCTTAGGGTATATGCCCAAAAGGGGTATAGTTACATCATCTGGTAGCTCTATTTCTAGCTTTTTGAGGAACTCCCACACTGATTTCCTTAGTGGCTGCCCAGTTTGCTCTCCCACCAGCAGTGAGTACATGTTCCCTTTTCCCCAAATCCACACCAGCATTTTTTGTCATTTGTTTTGTTTTTTTATTTTAGCTCTTCTGACTGGAGTAAGATGAAATCTTAATGTAGTCTTTATTCATATTTCCCTGATAGCTCAGGGTATTAAATCTTTTCAAAATATTTCTCAGCTATTTGCACTTCATGTTTTGAGAACGCTCTGTTTGGTTCCTTGCCCTGTTTTTTAATTGGGTTGTTTTCTTGACATTTAGTTTTCTGAGTTCTTACTGTATTCTAGACACTAATCCCCTGTCAGATTTATAGCTAGAAAAGACTGTTTCCTATGCTGTAGGCTGCATTTTCATGGTAATAATGGCATCCTTTGCTGTGCAGAAGCTTTCTGTTTCATGTGGTCCCATTTGTCAAGCATTTGATGGAATATATCCAGTTTGATGAAAAAAAACATATTTTTATTTTTAAAAAATTATGAGCATATAATTTTTTAAATTCACATCGCTTTTATATATTTTATTAATTCTTTGAGAGCTTCATACATGCATACAATACATTGTGATCATATTCACCCCTCTACTCCTCCTCCAACTTCTGGTGGGTATACGGCCATCTACTGAAGCATTGCCAACCTACCAGGAATCGCATCCCTAAAGAAAACTGACTCACCAGCCTCCAAGAGCCACCAGCTGTCAATAATTCCTCAGTTTAGAGAGAGCTCATTTGTGCCCTCCCTTCTCCATGCTGGAGTGTTGACCAGCTTGATCTTCTGCAGACAGCCACAGCTGCTATTAATGTAATGGTCCTGGCATGTCCAGAAAACATTGTTTTGCCTCAGTCTTTCCCAACCTCTGGTTCTTACAATCTTTCCTCTTCTCCTCCCAAGGATGGTCCCTGAGCCTTGGAAGAGAGCAGTGTAATATAGATGTCTCATTTATGGCTGTTAGTCTCTGCACTTTGACCAGTGCACATTAAATAGTTTTCAAAACAATCAAATCTCTGTTCTCCTATAGCTTTTCATCTTCTCAGGAATAACCCAGATGTCTCTAATTTTTTTCCAGACAAATTAAGACTTCAGGGAGGACATACGAACTGTTCTGGACGTGTGGAGATCTGGCACAAAGGCTCCTGGGGGACAGTGTGTGATGACTCCTGGGATCTTAATGATGCTCGGGTTGTATGTCAGCAGTTGGACTGCGGTCAAGCTGTGAAGGCACTAAAAGAAGCAGCGTTTGGTCCAGGAACTGGGCCGATATGGCTCAATGAGGTGAAATGCAGAGGCAATGAGTCTTCCCTGTGGGACTGTCCTGCCAGACCATGGAGTCACAGTGACTGTGGGCACAAGGAAGATGCTTCTGTGCAGTGCCTCCCAGGTGAGTGTCAACAACCTGGATTGAGCAGGCTCCTTTGGTAGCAAAGATGAGCCAGGCATTAAAATGTGATGCACTCAAGCTTATTCTGGCAACAAGAGGGTCTGACAGGAAGACAATCATGGTGTTTCTATTTAGAGAAAAGATGAAAACACTTGCTGTTACACAGTGGCTATCACAGAGAACAGATATACAACCTACATATCTGTGTGCAAGAGACGAGTGACCGGGAGACCCAAGCTTTAGGTTGGAAAATACAGTTCACTTGCTTAAGAGACAGTGAAGGCGCATACAAGGAAATATTGATATTTGCTTTAGCCGTGGACCCCAGAATTGAGTTTCTTTCTTTTTTCTCCTGCAGAAATGTCTTCAAAATCAGAGCATGGCACAGGTATATCAAGGAATTTATAAGCATGGGTCTGTATTATTTAGAATCCCTCTTGTTTAGAAGACCTTGGGTCAGAAGGAGTTCTGAGGGCTTGAGTTTTGCTTCAGAGCAGCTGAGAACTTATCATCTTTCTTAATATTTCCCTTTGTTTAGGCCACTCAGTCCTCATTGCACTCTTGATCTGTGGGGCCATTCTATTGATCCTTGTCATTGCATTCCTCTTGTGGACTCTGAAGCGAAGACAGATACAGCGGTTTACAGGTCTGAGCCAAATTATGATCTCTCTAACATGTCCAAAGGGGTTCTTGGGCTAATTANAATGAAATAAGCAAATTACTCAAGTGTGAGGTGACCAGAAAGCAGGGAGTTATAAGAAGTTTGAAGAGTTCCTCAGAATATAAGGGGCAAAATTTCCTCAGAAGAAAAAAAAAAAAAAAAAAAAAAAAAAAGCTCTAGCTACTATAATGTGTTCTGCATTCAATGTGTTTAATTGAAGAAGTTAATTAATGGAACTGGTAGTTTAGAATGTATACAATTTAGTATACAATTTATGATTTAGAATGAAGGTTTATTCATATTTACTTTTCTCTAACCATAATAACCTTAATGTAAAATTGTATTATTCTATCAAGCAATGTGCTGGGATCTAAAAGTGAGGAAAAGGATAATGAAATAATGAAATGGTTTTGTTTAATGAGCTTCAGGTTTAGTAGACTATAGATATACGGCAATATAGCATCCTATTAATATGAAAGAGAAACAGTGCCCAGAGAAAAGAGATTATCTGATGTTACAAAAGGGGGTGGAGGCTACTAAGAAGGCTTTGAGACAGATTTTAATGATGGTTCAGATAACTGAGCAAGGATGCCCTCCAGGATGAGGGCATGCGCAAGTGCAGGGAAGTGTAAAGGATGACACAATTGTTGTCCAGTGAAGTGAGGATTGAAGAGAAAAGCTGCTTGCCGGGCTAGTATAGACGGAAGGAACAAGTTAGGAAAGCCTTGTATCTGAGGGCACAAGGGTGCATGCCTGGCCATTAGAGTAGCGTGAGAGAGAAGTGAAGTGGTCAAGCTGTGCTTGAGAAAGACCTTTCAGCAAGAACGTGCATGAGGTATGTTACAGTTGTGTAGTTCGGTCCCCTGTGGGACTCCTGACAGCGGGAACAGGGGCTGTCTCTCTAACTCTTCTGCTGACTTTCGGGACACTACTTTTCATTCTGGGTTGCCTTGCCCAGCCTTAATATACGAGGAGGTGCTTGGCCTTACTGAAACTTGATAGACCATGTTTTGTTGATACTCATGGGACACCTGCCCTTTCCTGGATGGAGACAAAGGTGGGGATTCTGGAGTGGGAGGAGGAGGGTAATGAGGGAGAGGGAGCGGGGGATGGAGGGGAGGCTGCAGCCAGGATGTAAAATAAATAGATGAATTTTAAAAAGAAAGAAAAAGAACATGCATGGAAGGTTGGAGTAGGACCATGTCGTTGACAGGAAGAGCTGAGATGAGACCCGGAAAGGGCTTTATAGTGAGAACAGAGGGGAGAGGGTGCACTTCTAGTCAATCACAGAGGAATGATGGCTTCCTTGGTAGGAAGACGGGTTGTTACATCATGACAGTAGAGACGATGGTCTGTCTATCCCATACAAGCAGGCTGATTGAAAACAATGGCATGGGTAAAAATTGAGACTGCTCCAATTGCTGGTGAAAGGCTCAGATGAAGGAAGGTTAGTTTTTCACTGATCCATAACCCAGGACCTTTGTTGTCAGTTTCCTCAAGAGGCGAGATTTTGGTCCATCAAGTTCAATACCAGGAGATGAATTCGAGGGCAGATGACCTGGACCTGCTGAAGTCCTCAGGTCAGTGGATTGTGTAAGAGTCTAAAGCTTGGAGTTTCAAACAAGGGCCTGCAATCGAGGCTGGGCATCCTGCTTCGATTAATAGTTGAAAAAGTTCTAAAACGCCGTCGTGGAAAGTTTGTGGTGCATGAGAAAAAGAAATGGGGAGTGGGAGAGATGGTTCAGCTGTTAATGGCTGGGCTCACTCCAAAATATGTTAAGAAAGGCAGCCGTGAGCTGAAAATCATTTTTAGAGAACATAAATTGCAGCCACAAGGAAATCTCTATCTAGCCTCAGAGGCTGATCGCCGAAAGGGGTGCACCCACTAGGGTGCACCGACCCAGTGGCAATGGACCTCATTTTCCTGAAACAGAAATCCATTTTCTAAGACTGTTCCGGTGACGATTTAAATTTTCTTTGCTTTCCCTTTTTAAAAATAATCTGGCTGTGTATACTTAAAGCCTACAACATGGTGTTATGGAAAACACAGAGGTGCTATAAAAGTTACTAAACCGAAGCAAGTGAGCATTTCTATCGTCTCACTTAGGAATCCTGCCCACAGCACAGTGTTATCGCTACTGCGCATGTGCTGCACAGGAGTGCCTGCATCCGTTCATCCAGCTCATCTTCTTTGCATCCTTTCACCTGTGTCTTTTCCTTCAAAGTTTAATCCACTCCCACTCCCTGTCATATTGTCCTTGAATTTGATTTTATGTTTATGTTTTTCTGGAAGTCTAAAAGTTGAAGCTTTCCATACCCCATCCAATGAGACACCATTGCTGCCCCCAGGACCAGTCTTCTCTTTCATTCTAGAAGAAATGCCGTAGTATTCATGGTCCTCGCTCCATGAAGGGACCTTCTGAGAGGGACTCACCTCCATTCTCCTGTCCGTTGATGCTGCTATGTCAGACACATATTTAAGGAACAGGAACTGTGCTGGACCCTTAGCTCACACTTTTTGCCTGACTAATTGTGGGAAGTTTTTAGATGCTTAAAGAGCTTCTCAGACACTTGAGGCCAGGGCTGACATATATTCCCAGTAATTACCTTCTTCCTTCCAGAAAATTCCAATGATTCATATGATTTTAATGCTGATGGACTAACGTCTCTGTCTAAATATCTTCCTGTTCCTGGAATAAAAAAGGGAGCCATGCAGAGGCACACTGAAAAGGAAAATGATAATTTATAATCCACTGAGGTGAGTGAATCATTATTCAAAACAGGCACATTCCTTTTGAGACAGACAACTCCTCTCATATTAGAGAGAAAAGAATGCATATACTTATATGTTTCCAAGTGACTATGCATATGTATATGTGTTTATAAATATGTATCTATGTTCAGATATAAATCAACACTTTGTAAATATGACCCAACCATTGCTAAGATGTGTGTGTGTCTGTCTGTCTGTCTGCTTATCAAGAACAATGATACATCTATAAGGCTAAGGAGAAACAGGGTAAATAAATATTTTGAAACATTACAGAGATCCTGTCAGGCAGTTTTAATATTTGTATAATTCATGCAATGATAAAGATTGTACAAGATACTACAGATGGCAGAAAATTCATCTAGAAAGTTTAGGGAAATTAGAAGAGGATGTGACATATAAGTCAAACCTTGATCATGGTTGAAATAAGAACCATTCCTGGAAAGGGTATAATATGTACAAACTATAGAGGCGTAGGTGATAGCCACATGGTAAGGAAATAGGCTTCCCCTCAGGTGCATACATTACACACATTTATAGTGATGCTTTGGCAAGGCATGTTTGNATTCACATTTTGCAGCTGTCTTCCATGAAGAAAGTTCAATCAAAATTGTAAAAGCTTAAGAAGTGAAAATGCAAGAAAGTTTGTTAAGTTACACATTTTTTAAAAGATGGTGAAATGAGTTTGTAAGTACATTTTTCTGGTTTTTTAATTTAGTTATTAAAGAACATAGTTTTATAGAAATATTATATATGATCAACCACCAACACTATAGTGACAAGAAAGACAAATACCTATGCTGTGAAGNGACAATGTCCACAAAATATAAGGAATTAATTATATATATATATACACATATACATGAAGTTCTTAAAGTTTCTGCATTGCACAAACAGTAACTAGTGATAATGTATGTCTATATACATTATACATATATATACACACATATGTGTCTGCATAATGTCTAAAGAACAGTTGGGCAAAGCTACAAAAAGGCATTTTGCACAAGATGAATTGAAATAAAACTTTGAAGGCACTGGAGAGATTGTTCAGGAGGTAACGTGCCTGCCACACAGCAATCGGATCCCCAGAACCCACGTGCACTCCTGTAAGCCCAGCACTGGAGGAGACAGGTGGATCCCNGAAGCCCATTGGCTAACCATCCTAGCCAAATCAATGAACTGCAGGTTCAGTGAGAGACCATGCCTGAAAAAACCTTAGGATGGACAGAGATGCAGGAAAGATACTTGACATCAGTTTTGGGTTTACACACTATGTGCACCCATATGCACACATCCAGACCAGCAAGTGCTCACACAACTAATAAAAAGTAAACAGATAAATAGAATAAATAGACAATTTTTAATGTTCAAATTCATTGGTACATCTAGAGAATTCAAATTATAGTTTGTAATGCGATATTATTTCCTATAAATCAGGCTAAGAAACATGTAAAGCATTAACACTTATTACTGATGAGAATTAAGAGAAAGGGGCAATTGGAATCACTGCTGTGGGAAGAGGCACAGTGGCCTCTAGAGAACGCAATCTACCAAGCCTGCTAAGACGACAGTAAAATAACGAAGTGCTTCACAAGGCCTTTGACCCAGCCTGTACACCTGTGAGGAGTCTATCCATACAAATAAAGTAGCTACTGTAAGGACCTTTGTCAGAGGCTATGTCACATCGTCATTTGTTACTAATGGCCAAAAAATAAATAAATAAAAGTAAATGTCAACTGACAGCTTCACTGGCTGGAAAACCTCTGGTTTAACTCTAAGGAGGACAATCACTCACAAATGTTAACATGGTTCTGCTCACATGACCATGTTATTCACAGCATTAAGTAAAATGTTTTTATCAATGACCGAATACATTTCTGTGTAGGTTGAAATAGTTACAATTCTAACTACATTGTAGACTGGGGATTCTGAAAAACTTCTGACNTACAACCTTAACTACCTTAACATTCCCTGAGGTGACAGGTCCTTAGCATCAACCACTGTGTGACAGCTGTTGCAGGATCACAGGGGTGTGGCTTGTTGGAAGTGGCATCTTTTTCTTTTCTTGGTTTTTTGTTTTGCATTGTTTTGGTTTTTGAGGCAGTGTCTTACACTGTAGCCCAAGCTAGCTTCACACTCACTATGTACATCAGGTTGGCTTCAAACTCAGAGCAATCCTCTTGTCTCAGCCTTGTGAGTTCTAGACTCACGGGTAAGTGCCACTGTGACTGACTTTTTGAATGTCATTTCTTGATCTTACTGTCACAGCATGGAACAAAAATGGTTTTCACACACACTAAAGATCAAAAATCTTTGCATTTAATTTTCTGCTTAGCAAAGATAATATGTTTCCTCATACAAATTAGTTTGGATATATGTGGTATGATATGATGCATTCTTCTATGTAAAGACAGAAATGACCTTTTTCTACTTATGGGTTAGGTTGTCGTTTAAGAAACCTTGATGTGACAGCCAGCTAAATGGAGCAAGAGCCCAGTCTATGCATAGATGACCACAGCTGCATCTTCAAACCGTCCTTTATTTCCTGGTGTTCTGCCAAATTTACTTGTGAATGTGACCACTTAATAGAGATGGGAACTTTTGAGGGGGTTAAATAAACAATATTGTTACTGATTTAACTTCGTTTGCTTGTTTCTTTGTTTTGTTTGCTTGTTTGAGATAGGGTCTCACTATGTAGCTCTGGCTAGCCTGGAGCCGGCTATATAGACCAGGCTGACCTAGAACTCACAAAGATCTGCTTGCCTCTGCCTCCCAAGTGCTGGAATTAAAAACTTGTACCTCCACACCTAGTTTAACCTTTTTGTCTTGATTTTTATAAATTTCCGATTAGAGTTCTCTGACATTTTTAGGGTTTAGTGAATATAATATGATGTTTTTTCATTTGGCATGCTAATTTTCAAATATTATATACACTTCCTTCTAGTTGAGTTTAAGTAATAACTTCCTTTAACCAAATTAAAGAAGTCCATTTTCCTTTAGATTTTTTTTTTAATAAAGGGATATAGTCAGCAAGTCCATACAGAAGCTGCGACTGCCTGTATGGGGTCTTTAAAAAGAAAGAAAATGAAAGAAAGGAGAGGGACATGAGAGCAGGAATGGGGACCAGTTGAGAAGGAGTTTCAGAAGGAGTGGGAGTAGAGGATTCAGTGTGGTCACAGTGTGGTCACAGTGTGGTCACAGTGTGGTCACAGTGTGGTCACAGTGTGGTCACAGTGCATCATATCCAAGTATGATATGTCTAAGACTGTAGTTAGTGAAAAATGGAAGGCAGGTTGTACTGCGGTCAATCCTTTTTGTTGTTGTAATTCTGCTCACTGACAAGAAATGCAAAAAGGTACCTGGTGAGGAAAAAGAGTCAGTAGTTTAGTTCCTCAGGCCTCAGGAAAGCATCTTGGAAGCTAAAATCATGCATAAGCTATGGAGTTTCTATATAAATATAACTACTGTAAAGTAAGCTCATATGTTACAAAAATTATCGTAATAGTCACATAAATTAATGATAAATATTAACATAAAGACAATAATATTTAAATCAATTCAATACTAAGCTTAGCATTTACAAACTGTTGACTACACTCTAGTCTTTTGTGCAATTTTTAAAATTAATTATATTTAAAATTACAAAGGCATATTTATCGTGGAAATATGATGCTTTGAAATAGCCATATGGAGTGGGATGGCTAGATCAGGCTAATTAGTATACAGTACTTTGCACGCATTTTTCTGTCCTGAGAACATGTTAAAACCTACTTCTCACCCTTTTTCAAGGCACAATAAGCCTTTACAAATCACAGCCACATTAAAAAATATATCCCTTGAGTTTATTTCTCTTACCTAACTGAAATTTTGTGACTTTTTACTTGACATCCCGTTCTGAATGGTTTTTATGTCAACTTGACACAAGCTAATGTCATCAGAGAGGAGGGAACCTCAATTAAGAAAATGCCTCCATAAGATCCAGCTTTTTCCTAATTAGTGGTTGAAAAGGGGNGTTTTTCTAATTAGTGATTGGTGGAGGAGGGCCCCGCCCATTATTGATGGAGCTGTCCCTGGGCTGGTGGTTCTGGGTTCTATGAGAAAGCAGGCTGAGCATGCCATGGGAAGCAAGCCAGTAAGCAGCACCCCTCCATGGCCTCCGCATCAACTCCTGCCTCCAGGTTCCTGTCCTGCTTGAGTTCTTGTCCCAACTTCCTTCAATGATGAACAATGATATGAAAAAGTAAGACAAAGAAACCCTTTTCTCCCCAACTTGCTTTTGGTCATGGTGTTTCATTACAGCACTAGTAACCCTAACTAGGACATGTCCCAATACATCTTAAAGACACTGGTAACTGTGTTTGATACAGTGTCTTTCCTTGCCAGGTTTATTTCCCTTACTATAAAATATCCTCCAGAATCATCTGTGTTGCNAGTGAAAAGATTCCATTCCTTTTGAAGACTGAATTGTATTGCACTGTGAATAGACACCACATTTTCTTAAATCCAGTCAGGTGACAATGAATGTTTAGGATCCCTTCTGTATCTTGGTTGTTATGAGTAATGTTGCAGGGACCAGGGGTGCGAAGCTATCTCTTTGTCATACTAAACCAGAAGAGGAATTGTGAGATCAAANAGCCATTCTGAGGTTCTGAGGAAGCCCTGTACATTTTCTCATAAAGGCTACACTAATTTACACTCTCGGGAACATACACTCTTTTCCTATATCTTCGCCAACACTTATTTTCATTTGGTTTGTTTATTTTTGTTTTTTTATTTTACATTAAAATATAATTACATCATTTTCCCCCTTCCCTAACCTCCTTGCAATCCTTCCTTTGTAGCCTTTCTTGCTCTCTCTCAAATTCTGTGCAAGCATGTGTGTGTATGCACACAAGTATGTGTGTGTGTGTGTGTGTGTGTGTGTGTGTATTCCTAAATACATAGATACAACCTGCTCAGTCCAGATGAAGTTACCTGTTTGCATATGATTTCAGGTATTGGATATTGATGTAGTATTAGACAACCATTTACAGGACTTTTCTGGGGGAAGACTATTTCTCCAGCTCTCAGTATTCCTTAGCTGCTTGTAGGTCTTTGTCTAGGGTTGAGGTCCCATGAGATTTCCCCCTCTCATGTTCGCAAGTCTATTGGTGTCGCCTTTGTTCAGGTCTTTTTGAGGGAGCCATGCCAATGAGACTTCATGTGTGTAGCTTCTCAAAATACAGAGAACAAGTGACCATGTGGTGCCCAGTCCCAACTGATGTGTCTACNTCACACAACTCCTGTACCTGTGACTCAGGGGTCAGAGCAGAAGAGGGAGCAGGATGACTGTGAGAAGCTAGGGATCGGGAAGTTTGCTGTGAGAATTTGTCTTCTAGAAATGTCAGAGCCACTTTTGTTTTTGCTAACAGCTCTTCTGGTGGGTGTGAGGTCACAGCTCATTACATTTGGATTTTCATTTCCGTGATGACCCATGTTCTTTCATTTAGCTCTTGGCAATGTCTATCTCCTTCCCCTCTCTCTTTGAGAAGTAAGTATTTAGAACCTTAGCTTATTTTTTATTAGGTTATTTATTTTCTTGTTATTGAGTTGTTTTAGTAACTTGTATATTTTGAGTATTATCAGATATGCATTTCACAAATAACTTTCCCAATCTGTATTTTGTGGATTTATTCTGTTATTTTTCTTTCTGTGAAGAATCTTTGTAGTTTGATGTTATCCCTTTATTTATTCTGTTTTTGTAGACTATGATTTTGAAGTAACATCCTTTGTCTAGGGGATGGAGAGATAACTCAGCAGTTAAGAGCAAGTACTGCTCTTACAGTTTAGTTCCCAGCACCCATCTCACAACTACCTGTAACTGCAGCTCCAGGGTATCCAACTCCTCTTCTGGCCTTCATGGGCACACACACACACACAAGCACACACACACACATATACACACACACAAGCACACACACACATACACACACACAAGCACACACACACACAAGCACACACACACACA
>LZPO01108009.1:163835-191449 GCA_001675575.1 Neotoma lepida | reverse complement strand
GACAATCACTCTACAACCCACAGATCCAGGGAGGCTACCTAGCAGGAAGGACCCTAGGATGACTGTAGCATAAAAAAAGTTTGGGTTTTGCCCAGTCACTGGGCAAGCTTTAGTGAAACATTTCACTATTAGGATAAGAATTTGTACCTCTATTTATGTTCAAGCTATCTGTATATTATCTCTCCTGCAGTTGTACATCAAATGTTTTAATAATAAAAAAACCCTAAAAAAATGATATTTTGTCATTGCCAGCCACCCTTTAGTATTACATTTTTTCCTCCAGCCTGATACACTGGTTTGAAAAATATTGTCACTTTGTTTAGATACAAATACTTGTCTAAACCTGCTAGATCAGCTATGGCTATGGACCACAAGGCTATCACAGAGGTGTCANGATAAAAAGCGGAGTGTAAACCAGTTGGTTGAAAGATCATTTTTCTTAAATAATCCCCTCCCCAAAGCTGCACCATCCTTCTCCTAGGACTGAAATTGTAGCTTTCCAAAGCTGTGTTCCCTCCAGTGCCCCTTCCACATGCAGCCACACCTGTTTCGAGAGCCATTTTCCCACACTTCCTAGCACATATCCAGACCAACTTTGACATCATAACACTCAGTGCACTGCACAGCTTAGCCACTGAGTCATCAAACAAGGAACATTCCAAGGACAGACATGAACATAGAAGTTTACACATGTGAGTGCTAGATAAGGCTCAGGACAGAAATTCAACCTTGAAATGTTTTCTTCCAGAAAACAGAGGAGTTGATGTCTTCTGGAGATCATAGAGATCTCTTGACATCTTCAGAACGTGGACACAGCTCTGAGGTAGGACTCAGGATGCCACATGCAGATACCGTGCACACTCTGAGAATCTTCCCACATGATGGAGGAGACAGAAGTCCACGCTAGGGAGGTAAGGGACCTCCACTTGACTCCAACTCCTTCTCCTCCCTGCCTCATGGCCACCGTGGTCATCCTTGCTTGCAGCTGCATAGAGATAATAGTCACATGTGGCCATGACTAAAACAAAGGTTGAATGAGAAAACTCACACCCTGAAATGCCTTNGCATAGACTTTCCTCTGAGCTCTCTAGTCTGCTTTCAGATCATCAGATCCCCACTTTCTTCATGCCTTCTGGACAACCCTAAAATTCCTGCCCCAATCACACCCTCATTCCTGATCTTATATTCTACTCCTGGCCCTGAATATACTTTTGCTATGACACTGTGTTTCTTGATGCTTTTAATCCAAAATCACTGAGGTTTAGAGTTTAAAGAACAAATGTTACCATCCAGAAGTTCTGGGAAAACAGGATACAGACGGATCTTGTCCCACATCCACTGGTTCTTCCCACCCACTGCCCTCAGCTCTCAGCATCCCAGGATCCTGCTGTTCTCTACCTTCCGTCATTCTTCTCTTTCTGCACTGATGAATGGCCAGGATAATGAGAAAAACTAAAATGCAATGTCCCATCATAAAACCAAGGACACTGACCACAAAAACAATCTTGGGATTAGAAACTGAGTGGATCCCTGAAAGGAACATGTCTTGAGTATGACAAGAACATGGGCTGCTTTGCCCCTTACTGGTGCTTGCAGGGTACCTCCGGATAGTGAAGTCACTGCTTCAGGCACAATGGGAGATTGTGAGAGCCAGGCAGGAGCTGGCTAGCCTCTGCCCTAGGGGACTGTCTTAGGGTTTTTATTGCTGTGAAGAGACCATGGCAATTCTAATAAAGGAAAACATTTAATTGGGGCAGCTTACAGTTTCAGAGGTTTAGTCCATTATCATCATGGTGAGACACAGCGGCATGCAGGCAGACATGGTGCTGGAGAAGGAGCTGAGCGTTCTACATCTTCATCTGCAGGCAGCAGAAAGTGAACTGAGTATCACATCGAGCATAGCTTCAGCAAAGGAGACCACAAAACCCACACCCACAATGATGCACTTCCTCTAACAAGGCTATACCTACACCAACAAAGCCACACCTCTTAATAGTGCCACTCCCTATGGGGGCCATTTTCTTTCAAACCACCACACTTACTGTTTGCTTTTGCATTTTGAGACAGAATGTCACTAAGCTGGCATGGGCAGGCCTTGAATTTATGATCCTCCTGCCTCAGCCTCCTTAGTAGTTTAGATTATAGGCCTACAGCACTGGGGCTAACTCAGCTTACTTTATAGAATTGATAGATGGTGTGAGTTTAAAAATAAAAAATAACAACTGATTGAAAATCAAGGGAGACAAATTCTGGAGGGGAAAAATCCACAAAACAGAATTGCAAAAGTCTGATGTATCACAACTCACAGTGCAAGCTGAGGACACAGAACAGGGGAAGGCTGACAGACGCACTAGGAATTCCACAACCAAGGGCAACGTTCATTTGGATGTAATCATAGATTTTAATTGGGAGGTTTTCTTCTGGGGCAGCAAGGTTCTCATGTTGGTCTTCATCATATGTACACATGTCATCGCCACCATGACCACCTTCATCATCCAATCCAGCAGTATGTACATCTAAAATTGACAGCTTATTTATGAAGACATTGAACAGTTTCAACTGGCTCCTGGAAGATAGCCATGTGAGAGCATGGGGCTACATAAGCCTCCTCCTGCTTCAGGAGCCTCATTAAGGGCTGGTAGGGTTTCCCACACTGAGGAAGCTGAAGCTTGTGACCTGAAGACATGAGAACCAAATGCCCAAGCATGGATGCTGCTTTCTTCAGGACTTTCTTCTCTCCTCTTCGCTGTCCTAGTGTGTGCTCAAGGTAAGCTCCTTGAGCTGTCTGGTAGAAGCATGTTCTTTTGGGATGTATCTAATGGATAGTCAGTCCTGATAAACAAACATTTGCATCCTAGCATCATAGGTTTTTGCTTATCTCTAAAAGTCCTGGTTAGCATATTACTTATCTCTGAAGTATTTTGGAGCCAGCACTCCCTTAGTTAAATTCTACTTTGTGTGATTTAATGTCTCCTAAGTAAATCTATTAGCAAATCTTTTATAACATCAATTTTGTTACTTTGAGTTTCTTCTACATCNGTATGTTGGGGCTTGTATCTCACTCTTTACTATTTGTTTTCTGTCCATTTTCTTTTTAATTCTTCTGTTTCCTCTTTGACATCTTTCTTACAGCTTTCCCGAACATTTTTCAGCAATCTGGACCGGCAAGACAGCTCAGCAGGTAAAGGTATTTGACTTCCTTTAGGGCAATGTACAATGTCTTAGTTAGAGTTCTGTCACTGTGATAAAACACTGTGACCAAAAGCAACTTGGGAAGAAAAGGTTTATTTCAGTTTACAGTTTCTATTCCATCAACCAAGAAATCAGGGCAGGAACCTGCAGGCAAGGGATGACGCAGAGGCCATGAAGGAGTGCTGCTTACTGTCTTTCTCCTCAAGGATAGCTCATCCCAGGGCCACCAGCTCAGAGATGGCACCACCCACAAGGGGCTAGGTCTTCCCATATCAATCACTAATTAAGAAAATGTACCACAGGCTTACCCACGGGCCAGTCTGGTGGGAGCATTTTACCAATTAAGGTTCTCTGTTTTCCAGACGACTCCAGCTTGTGTCAAGTTGACATAAAACTAGACAGCACATAGTCTTCCTTTTGAGGTCATTTATAAAATAATTGCTTAAATGTTCCCCTACAAAAATGAGAACCACACCAAATAACATTAAATTTTGGTTTCAACTGGCAAACATAATTTTTTAAATTCAAGAGAACAGGGTAGCCTGTTCCATGTGCCTCTGTGCTGGCCCATGCCATTTCTCTCTCTTCACTGCAGATGCTCCCAATGTCCTTTTCTCCATCTCTGTGGTGGTTTGAAACAAAATGCCCCCAAAAGGAAGGGCACTATTAGAAGGTGTGGCCTTTTGAAGTAGGTGTGGTATTGTTGGAGGAAGTGTGTCATTGTGGAGGTGGCTTTGAGGTCTCATATATGCTCAAGATACCACCCAGTGTTTTAGACCACTTCCTATTTCCTGCCAGCCAAGATGTAGGATACTTGCCTACTACTTCTCTAGCACCATGTCTGCCTGCACGCCACCAGGTTGCACCATGATGATAATGCACTAAACCTCTGAACATGTAAGCCACCCCAATTAAATATTTTTCCTTTTTAAGAGTTGTCATGGTCATGGTGTCTCTTCACAGCAATAGAAACCCTAACTAAGACAATTCCCACTCATTTGAATGACTTTATTCAGCCCTCTGTCAGGACAGGCTTGCTAACCACAATTCTGCCATTTTTCTCTCATCAGAAAATGTCTCTATTCTGTATATCAAAAGGATAGTTTCCTATAATCTGATTTAGCATGTCTATTCTTTTAACACTCAAGGGATGTTTGTGTCACTTACTTCTGGTCTCCATGGTTTCCAGTGAGTTTTTCTACCTCACTTAAAGAATATTTTTCTTCCTCTTCCATCTTTAGAAGTTAGTTACTTTTTTGGCCCACACAGTTTCTTCTCTCCTTCTATAACTATCTGGTGACCCTCCCTTCCCTCATTTTGTTAATCTAACTCCTGAAGCCTGAGATGTATATATGGTGACCAGAGTTTCGGAATCTGAATGACCCCACCAGGTGCGAGGGCACTCACAGAGTGCGAGGAGAATGCAGAAGGTGATGGAGTAGGCAAGGAGTGAGCAGAAGTTGTGAGGCCAAGAGTCATATGTAGGGCTGTGCCTACAGCTTGCCCTGCTAACACTTCTGTTGAAGTTTTCTACATATAAGGAGCATGCAAACATCCAATAAGAATAAGCTCTCAGACCTTAATAAGTAATGGATCCTTAAAGCACAAAGCAAGCAAATCAGAAGGCGCCGTAGTGAAACAGACACCCAAATGCTATAGGGGATGGTGGATGTGGATGTGCTTGGGACTGTCCTTGTCTGGTGGCTCTTTCCAACATGGATACAAAGGCCCAGTGCCTCCATTTGCACAGCTGTGAAGTGCTTAATAATACCCAGAAACTTTACTACTTGAGACTCAAAATGTTGGTTCTCAGCCTTTGTCTTGGAGCGTTTGTGCAGCATTGTGTGTGTCTTCATTTCCTTCTCATCCCGGTCACCAAACACCTGACAAAGAAGCAATGTTGGAGAAGAGAGGCTCGCTGTGGCTCACAGTTTAGAGGATCACAGTCTATCGAGGTGGGGGAGGCAACACAGAAGGAATAGTTTGTCTGTAGTGACGACCAGAAAGTAGAGAAGGGAGATGTTCATGCTAAGGCATCCTTCTGCTTCTTCACTTTTTATTAAGTCTGGGACCCTGTCCCATGAAATAGTATTGCTCACACTCAGTATGAATCTTGTCACCTCAGTTACAGCTTTCTGAGAACACTCACCCTAAGCATGAATTGCTGCAGATCCAAGGCTCCCAGTACCAATTATACTGGGAATAAAAAAAATGAACATAATTTACTTAGATTATATAATTTATGATGCTTCCAAGATTTATGTATTCATGGATGACTGAATGTGTACCTTATTTTTTGTACTTTCTGTGTATATTTCTACTCTGGCTATCTGAGGAGGCTGAGTCTGTCTTGGGGATGAGAGCATCTGGCTGGGGAAAGCTCAGTGAAATGGCAAGGAGTCTGCTATGCCACGCTGTGTAGTCCTGTGCTACTTTCATGGTGAGACAGACAATTAGGGTGAAGACAATGCTAGAATGAGATGGTCTGGTTAGTGAAGACATCAGACCTAAGGACTGAAGCTCTGTAAGTGCCAATTACTCATTGGCATCTCAAAAATGAAATATGTATTAGGCTTGATCATGTACCCCCAGAAAATTTCTGTCATCTGGAACTACAGACTGTGGCCTCATTTGAAAATAGCATCTTCATAGCCATAAAAAGTGAGGTTATAATGCATAAGGGTAGACCATCATCCAGTGAATCCCAGTCTTACAAGGGGTGGAGATTTAGACACAGAGAGAGGAACACTGTGTGAAGACAGGTTCTTCACAAAGGAAGATACCGTGTGCAGGTGGAGGCAGACACAGGATAATGTTTCCATACACCAAAACTAGCCCAGAATTGCTGGACAGCACTGGAAGCTGGGAAGAGGCGGCAAGTATCCTTCTCTAGACATCAAGAGAGAATGTGGCATACTGACACCATGATTCTGTACTGTGTGGGGCGGTTGTGTGTGTGTGTGTGTGTGTGTGTGTGTGTGTGTGTGTGTGTGTGTGTGTGTTTGTGTGTGTGTTACATGCTTATAAGTTTACAACTGCTGCTTTGAACACACATGTGGAAGCCAGAGCAAGATGCCAAGACTCCTGCTCTGTCTTATTGACTTGAGACAGGCTCTGTTACTGAACCGGAAGCTCACCAATTCCAGCCAGGCTGCCTGTCCAGCAAACTTTCAGAATCTATCTGTCCCTGCCTCCCAATGCTAGGGTCACAGGCAGGAGCAGCTATGCTAGCTCTTTATGTGGGTTCTGGAGATTAGAACTCGGGTCTTCATGTTTGCAACGCAAGCACTCTTACCCACTGAGCTATCTCCTCAGCCCTCTTAGCCTTTTAAACTGTGAGAGAAAACACTTCTGCTGTGGTAGCTTTCTGTGATTTGCTTTGGCAAGCCTAGTGAATGAAAGAAGTGCAAAGATATCCCTTCAAAAATGCTTGTTTGGAGCAGACATATTTTGATACTAGGTGAAAGGGGAGCCTGAACTTCTGGGTGTGACTAAATACTTGCGATGAACAACCTAAGAGAGATTTGTTAGGGCTCATGAACTCGGGCTTCAGCTCATAATCAGCTGTTCTCATTGTGTTTCCACTTGTGGCAAGGAATAAATAGCATGGGGATGGGGGGAATGGCTCAGAAAGCTGTTTGTCTCATGGTTACCGAGGAAACACAGAGAGAGAAGGGGTCAGGAACAAATTTAGCCTTCTAAGGCCCCATGACTTATTTCCTCCAAGGAGGCTACCAGGCTCTCACAATCTCCCATTGTGCCTGAAGCTGTGACTTCATCACCCTCAATACCCACAGGCATCATCAGTAGAGACAGGGTCCTCCTTGTCATTTCCATATTCAAAATATGCTCCTTCCAGAAGTCCATTCAAACCCTGGGCCCGGGATCTTCTTCGTTGCAAGTATCCTTGGTTTCAGCCTGGGACCTTGCTTCCTCGTTTGTCTCCTTCTCCTGCTGATTCATCAATGCAGAAAGAAAGTAAAGTGCCAAAGTAGCTCTAGAAAACACCGGGAACCTGGAATGCCAGAAGCTATGGGTAAGGGGTTGGAGGCACCAATGCTTGGGATGTTCAATCTACATCCTGTCCTCACTATATTTAGTGGATGATGACACTTGTTCCCTAAACTCTCAGACCACATGACTTTGGGTTAGAAGTGTCAAGGTAACACGGTGTCATTTATGAGAGCAGTAAGGCCAGTGGGGTCACAGAGCCAAGAACTAAGGTAGATGAGGGCTGAACTATGGCTAAAACTAAGCCAGGAATTTGGGGATACCCATGAACCATGAAGGTGGAGGGGATCTGATTATCTGAGAGATGTCCCCCAGAGACTTCAGGGGAGGATCTATGTAAAGATGTTTCAGAATATTGATTTTTCTCACTCCACTTTGATCTCAGTCATGAGCACATGTGAATGTTACCCATGGTGACCATGAGAGTAGGAAGAGAAAGAGCAGGGATCAGATGGAGGTCCCTCGTCCTCCTTGACATACCCTGATATATGTAATCATCACCTAGGGGGGTTTCAACGTCGAGGTATATGATGTCTGCATACTGCACTCCTGAGTCCCACTCTAAAACCTCGGCTACCTCCATGCTCTGAAGACGCTAACTGTGGGAGACCTGGGAGACACTGCATCTTTACTTTATGAAAGGAGAAACATCAAGGCTGAAATTCTGCTCTGGCCTTTATCTCCTCTACACATATGCATGTGTCACTGTTCACGTCCGTCTTTAGAATGTTCCTTTCCTGGCAGATGGCTCTGTCACCAACTGCCACTGTACATCAAATAATGTGATGACAAAGTTGATTGGGAGACCTGCTATGCCATGCAGGAAACAATCTGCTCTTAGGAATAGATGTCAAGGAAGGACATACTTTATATGGAAGAGAAATCGAGGGAATAGGGCTTTGAGAAACTGTGGTCTTGGTCATCTGAGAGAGGTCTGGCCTTGGGGGATCATCCAGAAAGAAATAGAATGATAGTTTGTCTGTTTTATACTCTACTTTTTTGCTCTGACACTTACATGACAGCCTTGTGACCCCAGTCTACAGCTGCCCTAACAGTTTCAGATATGTGTTAAGATTTAAATATTGTGACAGTATTTCTCAAACTACATCTGCTTTGGCAAAAAAAAAAAAAAAAGGTGAAAACCTAACAGGTAACAGACAATGGCAAAATATTCTTTTGCTGAAACATTGGCATCTGCTGAACATTTTGTTTGAAGTGGGTAATATAATAAGACTTCGAAGTTGATACAATCAATAATCACCTAGAGTGCTTTCAAGTGTAGGCTCTGGAACTGTCTGTATTTGAAGGAACTGTTTCCTTCAAAACAGAGTTTGCACAGCCATATAAAGTAGGTAATACAGAACTTTCTCAAGGCCACAGTAGAAGGCCTTCAGAATGACCCTATCCTGGTTCCTAGGAACCGGTCTATCCCATCTCTGCTTCTCACCTAGGACCCTTGTCTATTCTAAGTGGACAGAAGCCCAGTGACCTAGAATACATTTACAGAAATGAAGGGTTTGCCGGACCTACAATTTCCCCAGGGCTTCATTCTGTGGANTGCATGATCTGGGTATGCCCACGGTTGTTAAAGGAATGGGACTTAGTGGTGGCATAGCTCCCTGTGCCTGGCTCACTGCTCTAGTCACTGTGTTGAGAATCTGAATTGTTTTGAACAAGAGACTCTCCTTTTTAGTTTTGTCTTGGGCTTTCATATGCCAAGACAGGTAAAAAGGAGGTGGGCCTCTAGCTGTGGCGTGTTCCTGTTACCTATTATTTATTCCTATTCCTGGTACTGGAAAGATACATTTGAGCTTTTCAATATCAATCCTTCCTTTAAAGACAAGATTTGGGCACTTCATCACTTGCTGTTTCAGCCAAGTTTCCCTTCCCACATCATCTTTGTTACTTCTGGGCGATTTGGGAGAGGATGTGAAAACATTGGACTTTGTGGTTCCCTGTTACAACACTCACATGNATTATGAAAAAGGGGGGCTTGTTCAGGATGAAAGAAAAACAAGAGAAATGCACTTTAAAAGACACCAGTGATCCTGACCTGATCAAANGTGGATACTCTATAGTTACAATATATTAGGAGTGCTCTGAGAAGTGTGGGGTTTTGTGAAACAGGCTTTGGAGTTGGAGAACCACCCCATAGTTCTTTCAAGATCCAGAGTAGGCCTAGTTACATAATTTATATGTCCCTAATCAAAGGGGCAGATGTGAGATCCCTATTCTAAAGTCATTACAATTTTCAAGGTGGATCTGGAATATTCCCTGTAACATGGGGCCCCCTTTAAGCATAGTTTTTCATCCCTGTGCATGTCATGTTCTATAGACATCAGCCTGGTGACCTAGGCCTGCTTCTTCACCTCGCCCGTGAATTTCATGGCTCCNTGAGACTATCTGACAGCTTGGTCTTGTTAAATATAATGCAGCCTTAAATTCGCTCTTTCTGGTTGTTTTTCACTCTGCTCAGAGAAAGACCAGGGAAAGGTGAAACTCCTGGAGGCGGAAGTGGAGGAGTCCAGAATTGCCATTGCTGAGTTCAGAGACTCTGCGATCTCACTGGAGCAATCAATGTGCTTGTACTGAAGCAAACTACGCGATGGTCCAGGCTAGAGGTCCAGAGACCACTGTGGTGGTTTCCAGATAGGGCCATGATGCATTGTGGCCCCTTTTTTACATAAGTTCTCCGATAATAAACACTTTGGTCCTACTCAACAGGTCTCTGATTTCATAGATGGTANTGCAGCCACCAGGGCTCACCTTTGTCCTCGCTTCTCTNGAGTGAAGCCCTGGTGAGTCTCTTGTGCTCAGACACAGGGAGATGTTGGGTNCAGATGAGTTCAAAGTAAGTCTCTCAAACATGCCAAGCATGTGCTGTTCTCTTATATATAACATCTTTTATTGGATACTTTCCAGTAACTTGAATTTGATCACATGAAAATAGATGATGTGACAGAACCTTCTGGTAAAAATTGAATTGATCCAAAAAATTAGAAAAACTTCTGAGACATAATAGAAATACAAAGCTGGAGAAATCAGTTGGAAGGCATGTGCGTGCATGCATGCACGGGTCTGGGGATCCAAACTCAAGTCCTCATGTTTGCACCACAAATGCCTTGCCCGCTGTCTNCTCNGCACTCTCCANACCATTTCTAACTTTTGGAGCACGTTCCAAGGACTGTTTGCTGTGTGCTCTTTTAACTCTGTTTTCTTTTTTAACTATGTTTTCTACTCCCCCCTATACATGATTGGCTTCCGTCTTCTGCTCCATTTTGTCTAATATGTGGACACTCACTGCTTCCTCCTTCCCCAAAGTATTACACATAAAGCTATTCTATGCAGTCCACATTACTAAGGTTTGATGCTGAGGGAAGTGAGGAATAATACAGCCTAGGACAAGACGTAACTGTCAACATGCCTAACCTTCCCATCCCGCTGCCTCCGCCCCTCCTGCCCCAGAATGAATCTCTTTGTCCCCTTCCCATCTCACCCTGTGACAACCACTTGGCCCACAGTCTCCCTAGAGCCTTCCCTCATCCTTTTTTCCCTTTTACAAGTTTTCAAAAGACTTTCCTGTCAGTCTTGTTCAAACTGACTTTCCAGCCGTGGATATACAGAGGTGACCAGAGAGGAGGCCAGTTAAGCCCCTCCTCCCACAGAGAAAAAGTAGAACTTTGTCCTACTCCCTATCTTATGCTTTGTTCATAGGTAAAAATATCAGATAAAAATGCTTTATGCTTTCTCTGGTCACTGATTGGCCAATATTTCTCCTTGATTCTCCTGTTTGAGGTATCTCGTCCTCAGGCTGACCCCACTAAACAGGATCTGTGCATTCTGCCTGTTGGAGTCGAGCCTGGACTTAGCTCCAGCAGCCACTGCCAAGCTTTCTGCAGAACAACAGGACAGTTTTCGCATATAAACAGTAGGATTTGCAGTTCAAACAGGAACCTGTCCACAGCCAACTTACTCACAGACTATAATCCAAACTCTAGTAATTAGGCATTGGCTGGCCTGCTGTGGCACAGTACACGGTGTCCACGCTAACTGCCACAATTAGGCATTGTCTGGCTGTAACACAGTACATGGTGTCCNCACTAACTGCCACACGTGCAGTGCCTTTTCCTGAATACAAAAGCAACTGCTGTCACTTCTTTGGGTGTAGCCAACTTTTCCTTCCTCTTAGAAACCACAGCAGTTACGAGTGAGAACGGCTGCGTCGATGGACAGGAAAGCACGCTGCCTCTTTGTTGGTATCCAGTGAGCGTAGTGGAGAGGAGGCCTTGTTGATCAGCACTTAGCAGGGTGTGTGCCGTGTAATCCTAAATTTCTCTGAAAGACTTAGTGTCTGCAGAATTTCCTAAACTGGCAGACTCGCTGCTGACCCGCCACAGAGGTAAAGGGGTACTGGATGTAGGAAATCTCAGTTGCATGTATTTATAATGACATTTCATATAACAACTCAAAAACTACTACAANTGGGCGTGATGGTGTACACCTTTAATTCTAACACTGGGAAGCAGAGGCAGGTGGATCTCTCTGAGTTCAAGGCCAGCCTGGACTACATAGTAAGTTTCAGGCCAGCCAATGCTACAATAATGAGACCCTGTCTCAAAAAAGCAAACAAACAAACAAACAAAAAGATGACTTCAGGTATTATGTTCTCAGATATGTCTTCCTAACTGGGTTAGTTTGTTTTCTGAGCCACAGTTTCCTATTCCTACCAAAATGGTAAACTCACTAGAGCCAAAATCAACTGTGAAGAAATAGTGATGAGCATCCAAGGAACTAACTGCATCCCTGTGAGCCCCTTCTTGCAGTTGACCGGAGCCTCAGTGGACCTCAATGGATGGCAGACAGTAGGGCAGAGACTGGTAGAAGGGCTTTGGCCTGGCAAGAGGCTGCAATGAATAAAAGCAAAAGGGTAGACAGAGTCAAAATCTTTATCTTCTCAATTCATTTCATCATCTGTCCTGTACCTCCAAAGTAGTTGCCCACAATCTAAGCTACTTGCTGTGTTCATACTNGTGGCAAGGAAGTCCAAACATTACTAACGTGTTAAAGCGAACACTTTAAAAGTTGAACAGATATCGTTAAAGAACAAGTGGTGTGGAACACCAGTTTACTAGGAAAGTGAAGAGAAAACATTCAAAGACAACATCACAGAAGTGTGGAAGGGTGGAAGGGTATCGCAGCAGTGTGAGCTTACACACCTGGGAGACCAGCAAACAAAGGACANGGGAAANTGATGCTCAGCTGACTTCTTTTTTCTGTTTCATTCAGTCTGGGACTCCAGTACATGGAATGGTTCCGCTCACGTTCACAGTGAGTTAAACCTCCCTAGAAACACCTCCACAGACATACCCAGAAATGTGTCCTCTAGATGATTCCAAACCCCGTCAGGTTGACAATGAAGACCCACCATCACATTCAACTAGCTATAAACCCATCAGGTTTGTGGACTCTTAAAAAAAGAAAAACCAACTTGTTTTCATTTTCCCTACAGCTTTTCCTTTCCTTTTCTCTACTCACAGTGTCTTTGCTCTGTGCTGTTATTTCTGTCTCTGCGCTAGTTGGCTCTTCAATTCCTAGTCACCCAAAACCTGAAGTTACACTGTTGATTTGAGATTTGGTGGGGGTGAGGGTGCCTTAAGGTACACATGAATAGTTAAAATCCCTCTCAGCACTGCTTTCATTGCATCCCANAGCTTNGGGATGCTGTTATTGCATTTGCATTGACCTCTAAGTAGTTCCTAATTTAACATCGAACTTATTAGGTTCATTGTTTCCGAGTGTGTTATTTAGTTTCCACATCTCAGACCTCTGTTACTGACTCCTAACTTGATCTCGTAGTTGAAGACACAGTTTGCTCACTTGCACACAGATGGTATATTCCAAGACCCTCCACAGATACCTAAAATTGTGGACGGTACTGAACTCCACAGAAACCGTGTTTCTTTTCAAAGTTGCCAGGGCCCTGCAATGTGCCTGTGGTTGATCCACATAGCTGTTCTGTGCTTCTCCCTCTGGGGTCAGAAGACCTTGCTTGGTACTAGCATTGGTTCCTGGGTTCAGGATGACTTCTTGCATGTACCCTAGAGGTAGAGCAATGGCCTTTGTTTGTATCTGGGAAGCAAGAGTCAAGCTCGTCAGCTTCTATGCCCATCCCAGAAGCGATGACATCTGCCTGTGCCCTGAGCTGAAGGGCCATGCTCCTCATCTGGTGACTTAGGAGTTGGACAAGCTCCAAATGCACACCCCCGTCCTTTCTCTCATCCCTCCAGCTGGATTCACAAGACAGTCAAGTAATCCTAATGCCCACTAGGGTGGTCCACAGAGAAACCAGCCCCTATGATGACATTCTAATGAAATCCTACAGATAAGAACTACTTGTCAGTTTGGAAGTGCTGAGGACNTGAGACCCAGGGGACTTCACACCCACTTACAATCTCATCCTCNTGGGCTTCTCCAGGGAGCTTACCANAGAGAACTTGAGTCAAGAAGTGATCAGAAACTGCTCAGGGAACAGGCACACAGAGCCCTGTCTTTTCTTAAACCTTGTAGTATAAGAAGAAAAGTCCTGGAGGTGGTGGGGGAACNACATTCATAAAATGCTGGTACACAAATACCCTTAGTTATTTCATACAATGGAATACTACCCAGAAATGAAAAGAAATAACTACTGATGCATACAAGAATCTAGGCAGGCCTCAAGATTATTGTAGTAACAAAAGAGGTCTGCTTTGAAAGGTTCCATATGGTGCAATTTCATTTATATCAAATTCTTGAGACAGCAACACTGTGGGGTGGAGAATGAGTTTTCAGTTGCAGGAGATGGGAAGAGGGTTGGGGCAGAATAGAGAAACACAAAAGAGTAGTATTTCTTCTGTGGTGCTTATTTCTGAATCTAGATTCAGATGGTTGATTAAAACAATCTAAATGGAGACAAAACAAACCAACACTGAATTGTGTGCGTGCATATATATGCGAGCACACAGAGAAACAAAGGCTATTTAAAAGAAAGTGAAAGTGGTGTTAGGTCTGTAATTTAGTTAGCAGTGACAGGCCAGTGTAACTCCCTCATTTGGTTATGTCACAGCTATATTCAACNTAGCTCTGTGGGAGAAACAGCATGCATTCATAGAGCACTCTTTGTACCATTTTATTTTCCACCATGCTGTGAGCCTATAATTAAAATTAAAAGATCTCTTACAAAAGTCACAGACTGTCAGACCTGATAATTCAAGAGCTGACTATTTCCATCAGTAAAACTGATGCTGGAGGACATACAGATTAGCAGATACCACCCTTCCCCAGAGAGCTAATAACACAGTGCTGTTATGGAAACACATCTTCCCTAAAGCCAGGGATGAACACAGAAAAACTATGTGCAGTACAGAAATTCAGGCCAGAGCATCTCTTGATGTCAGACATTAAAGGGATACAAATAGGAAAAGAAATCAAAATACTCCTTTTTACAAATGATATACACAGGATCCCAAAAATTCACCAGAAAATTTCTAGGAATGACCAACAAAATCAACTTAGAAAAACCAGTAGCCTTTCTATATCCCAGCAAGCTGAGAAAAATACCATTAAACATACTCNCATTCACAGTAACCTCAAAACATATGAATTGAGCACACACTATGCCCAGCTACACACCTGAGACTGTGTTCTTAACCAGAACTTCATATCAGAAGAATCTGTGGGAGATGAAGCAGAAATCAGACTATAATAACAATAGCACCAAGTCTCTCAGTTGATCTTAAGGTCCTTTGGTGACATCTGCTGTTGATCTCGGGTAGGCCATGCCAAACAGGACCCCTNTACTGATGTGTTCTCCTTCCTCTTACTGCAACAGGGTTGTTTTCTGCTCCACTGGTGTATAATTCTCAAAGAAACTGAGATTATTCCCATTCACACTAAAATGAGACTCAAATTTGCTAATTAAGATGTAAGGACTAAGAAGTGAATAATGGAAAAAAATCATAGCAACATTCTTTGAATATAAATTAAATATTTGCTACATTAAAAAAAAAGAAGTGAACAATGATGATTGTGATTGAGGGTGGTGATGATGATTGATGATGCTGATGCTGATGGTGGTGGTGGTAATGATGATGATGACTGATGATGATGGTAGTAGTGGTGATGATGGTGATGGTGTTGATGATGGTGAGGATGATGATGATGCTGCTACCACCAAAATGTGCCACTGTGGCTCCCAAGCCAGAGAGTGTTGGTGCTCACTTCCTTTAAGTGCTGAAAGTTGTTTGACATCGTGCTTACTTTTAACACAGTCCAAACGACTTAGGACACTTTATGATTCATCAAAAAGTATCCAGGCATTGTGCTGTATTCTTTTTTTTTTTTTTCAGTTACAAAGTCTTTATTGTTTTAGAACAGATGATCCATTCATTCTGTGGAATGAAGAACTGTGTCTGGGGATCCATCAGTAACACTGAAAAAGACCCAGAGTTATCCACCTCTACTCATATACCCAGTCATGAGCACAAGACTTGTCAATCAGTTCTTCAGGCTTAAACCATAGACTGATCTCTTTCTCTGCACTTTGCACTGAATCACTGCCATGAATGATGTTCCTGCCAACTTGAATGCAAAAATCCCCTTGAGCGGTGCCCGGCTTAGAATCAGCTGGATTGGTTTCTCGCAGCATCATTGACCCGTCTTCACCACATTGAGCGCCTCCCTGACCATGGCCACCACAGGCCCCGAGTTCATGTGCTTCACCAGCCCGGGGAAGAAAGGACGGTCTTTCAGGTCAGTGTAGTGGTACTTCAAGTGTTCCTCNGAAGCCTGAAGGAATTTCATGGCCACCAGGTGGAACCCCTTCTGCTCGAAGCGCTTGATGATCTTGCCCACCAGGCCACATTGCACGCCATCTGGCTTGATAGCAATGAAGGTACGCTTGAGGTTGGCCACGGTCCGAAAGTTGGCTGGTCGGCTGGTGTCTGTCTGTGCTGTATTCTTGTGATCCCAGCACTCAAGGGAATTGAGGCAAGAGTCTCATGAGTTCAANACTAGTCTAGGATGACTAGCGAGCCTCAAAAAAAAAAAATACATTGTGTAGTAGGAGTGATGCTGGTAGTTTATGCTGCCTACTAGATGTTTCGAGGTGTTAGTAGCAAAAATGTTTTTTGAAGAGTGAAACTTGTGTGGTCAAACATTGAAGAGAAGTAGACACTCTTCCTCTTGAAGTGACTTTATTTTCTAGAATTTTAAGATTATTTATTATTTGATAATTTTACACATGTATAATCTAGATGCCCTTACCCATCCCAGTCATAGTAACCCTTTCTTCCCAACAAGCCCCTCTCCTGTTTTCATGTCCTTCGTTGTTTGTTTGGGGTTTGGAGGACCCAGTGAGTTCAGTTAGGATTGCTCTCNTGGACGGCAGTTATTTCCTGGCACTGGAGCACTTCCCGGGGGCTCCACCACTGAAGGAAATGACTCCCCTCCCCTCAGCAAGCATTAACTTCTAAGAGCTCTGAGTGGGGTCTTATGAGCCCTTCCTCCACTTGCATATTTTTATCAAGTTAAAAAGAAATGTCAACTTAAGACAAAAAAAGTTTACTTGTGACATTTTCTAGCTACTCAGGAAGGATTGGGAATTCTTATTCCCAGTTTGGGAATTTAGTTCCCAAATGGCTTGGCACACTTCAGCTAAAGTATAGGTCAGAGTGAAACAAATGCTGTGGACCACCAGAAATACTAGCTGTTTAGGTNTTTTGTCCTGAGACTGTGCAGGAGATGTGGGATTTTCTCTGATTTCATTTTTATTTTTTTTTCTTTAAATGTAACACTGCCTACAATGTCAGGTGTCCAAGATAATTTTTAAATTAAAAAGTTAATTGTAGACATTTCCAGAATAAAACCCGATTTCATGTGAAAATTCTTTGAAAATTTCAAAAATATATGTAATAGGGCTGGAAGATGATATGCAGGCCACTCAGAGAGAAAAAAAACATAGTATCTCTGCAGCCATTCCTGCATGCTACAGTACCAGCCTGCTAGGCAAGATGTGCACACTGGTGCAATAGTGGCATGGAGATTATGGGCGGTAACCAACAGCTTTGGGGTTTTTTACATTTTTGTTTTGTTTTTTGCTGTTTGCATGTTTGTTTGTTTTTGGTTTTTTGTTTATTTGGGGGTATTTTTATGGTTTTGTTTGTTGTTTGTTCTTTGAGACATAGTTTCACTGTGTAAGATCCTTGGCTGTCCTGGAACTTGCTCCGTAGACCAGGTTGGCCTCAAACTCACAAAGATCCACCTGCCTCTGTCTCTCAAGTGTTGGGATTAAAGGTGTGTGTTACCACTGCCTGGTGTTTTGGATTGTTTTTTAGGCCTGTTCTACAGGAAGGAATTCAGGCTTGGTACTGTAAACCTGGTCAAAAACCCGAGAGTCTGGAGGTTATAGGACTTTATAAGGATCCACTATGGATCTACTACTGTTGTTTTGCTAAATGGTCATGTTGTCAAACACCTCTTGAATATTTATGCTCATGCCCATAGAATAGTGCTACCCTCAACCTTGGCCGGAGAAGCTTCTCTCTGCAGTGGTCAGAGGTAAGGCAGAGACTCAGAACTGATCAAAGTGCTGAGAATAAGTAGCTATTGAAGTGCTCAGCCCTCAATGGAACATCTGTATCAATCTCTACCCCTAAGGCTCATGGAACATCTGGAAGAGGGGCAGAAAAAAAAAATCTAAGCACCTATGGGCTTGGAAGAGTACTTGAAACACTGTCTTGGGGAAATGACATGGCCATTGCACACATGAATTCACTGTAGCTATGGTGACCTGGACAAGATCAAGTCAACCAGACCAGTCAACACCCTGACAGGCAGCACTGATTGTACTCAATGAGTTATTAACCAAAAAAATAAAAATAAAAATAAAAATAAAAAGGGCATAGGATGGGAGGGACATGAAAGGGGCAGAGGGACATTTAGGAGTACTTAGAGGAGTAGGAGGAAGGAGTTAGGGTTTCTGGGAACAGTGGGAGGGGAGAGTTCAAAGTGTATATGACCAAGAAGTATTATTTACATGAATGAAAATATCAGAATTTAAAAATATCTATTTTTAAAACTATATGTAAGATAAGATTATTACATATTTCTCTTTCCAACCTAAAAACTACACTGCAAGTTAGTTCTGACAAAGGAACTCTAAATGGCTTCATAGAGAAAACAGAGAGCATAAAAATACGTGAGTGTCACCAGCCACCTGGCACCGTGAGGCCCCAATGCAAGGAGGACAACTACAGCTCTGCCCCAGGACACATACCCTGGACAAGCAGAGATCAACTACCAGTCACCAGGTGCCTGTGGCACCAGGTGGTCAGGCACCATTGTGATGAGCAAGTGCAGGGTGGGGAGAGAGAGAGAGAGAGAAGCAGAAAGATTCATGTGCTGGGGAGAGATCCGGATCTGAAGAGTAGAGGGCAGTGAGCAACCAGATGAAGTGGGTAGCCTGCTTGCCACTCGGGTCCATGGTGATGTCCAAGCTTGGGCTGCTGCCAAGGGCCATGTCTGGGTCTGTGGCCTGGACACAACCGTGGTGGTCCGTGTTGATGTCCATGGCTCCTGTTACCACCAAGGGTCCTGCAGACTCTCGGAGGCTGAGCCACCACCTGTGACCATGTTGGTGTCAGAGGAATGTGCCCCACAGGGGCCATGCTGCTTTAAGAGGCCTGCCCTGCCACCTGGGTCCATGGTGATGTCTGGGCCTGGTCTGCTGCCGAGGACTGTGTCTGGGTCCACAGCTTGCTGCAGCTGGACTGTGTTGATGTCAGTGGCTCTTGTTGCACTGAGGCTGTGCAGAGGCCCATAGTCTGGGCCAACACTTGAGGCCATGTTGGTGTTTGAGGGTCAAGCTGCCACCAGGGCCATACAGATCTGGGTTGCCTGGGATGCCACCAAGGGTTATGGTGACATTTCAAACAGTGTCTGGGTCTGTGGCCCTACTGCAGCCAGGATCTGCACTGATGTCCATGTCTCCCGTTACTGTCAGTGGCTGAGCAGATGCCCAGGAGCTGGGCTGCCACACATGTTGGTGCTTGAGTGCCACATTGCCACTGGGGCCATGCTGATCTGTGTGACCTTCATGCCAGCTAGGGCCATGATGACATCTGGCCCTGGCTAATGCCAGGGACCATATCTGGATCTGTGGTTCTACTGCAGCCTGGGTCTATGTTGATGTCCATGGCCTGTGTTGCCACCAAAGGCCACATGGATGCCCAAGGTCTGGATTGCCACCTGTTGCAAGGTTGGTGTCCAAAGGCCATGCTACTGCTGGGGCCATACAGACCTAAGTGACATGCACTGCCAACTGAGGGTGTGGGGTTGAATGGGCCGAGCTGTGGCTGGGGCCATGTCTGAGTCCATGGCTCAACTGTAGCCAGGGTCTGCGTTGATGTCTGAGGCTCCTGTTGCCATCAAGAGCAGTGAAGATGCCTGGGATCTGGGCCACCACCTGAGGCCATGCTGGTTGGTGTTCAAGGGCCACACATCCATTGGGCCCATGATGATCTGAGTAACCTACACTGCCTATGGGGGTTATGGTGACATCCTGGCCCCAGCTGCTGACAAGGATCATGTCTGGGTCCCTGGTCCAAAAGCAGTCAGGGTTTGTGTTGATATCCATTCCCCTGCTGCTGACAATGGCCACATGGATGACCAGGGTCTAGACCACCACCTAGGGCCATGTTAGTGTCCAAGGGCCATGCAGGAGCCATACAGATCTGAGTGGCCTCCACTGCTGCCAAGGGCCATGTCTGGGTCCACGGCCCTGCCACAGCCTTAGTCTGTGTTGATGTCCACAGCTCCTGTTACCACTCCAGACAGTGAGGATATGACAGCACAGAGCTGGCCCCACCCCTCACTGGTTGCAGCACTAGGGAGAACTGGCCCTGCCCCCCAACCAACTGCCGCACTCAGGAGAGTGGGCCCTGTACCTTGCCTGGGCAGCACGGTAGAGCTGACCCTGTTGGTGGGGNTTCGGGTGAGCCCACCCTGAAGGCGTGAGTGAGCCACCAGAAATACTAGCTATTTAGGTGTTTTATCTTGAGCTGTGCATGAGGTGTGGAATTTTCTCTGATTTCACTTTTACTTTCTTTTTTTTTAAATGCAAGACTGCCTAAAATGTCTAGTGTCCCTGCACCTCACCTGGACAAAACAATAGGCAGGGCCCTGATGGTGTGGGTGCTGGTGAGGCAGCCCCGGGGGGTTGAGAACAGGAGAACAGGCCCCATTCCTTGCTGCCTACTGCAGTGGGCAAACTAGTCGAGGCAATGCTGAAGAGCTCTGGTGGTGTCCATGAGGAAAAGCTGGCAGGCTGACCAAACCAGCTACCACCCAGACTCAGAACCAGCACTATGAGTTGGCCCACCCCAACATCCACCTCATCTATAAACTGCTGGAACACATGAAGGGGCCAAATCTGCAGAGCCAAAGCTACAGGATCTCCATGACACAGGGCAACAATAGGATATCCAAGAGACGTCCTAGTGAGGGCCCAATATCGAAGGTATAGCAGAAGCCAGAGGCCTCGAACCAGACCAATGGACTTATTGCAACAAACACTTATAAGTAAAGATGTATGGACTGAAGTCATACACTGTGTGACTCACTATGTCACACTACAGCTTAGAGACTGTAGTCTCTACACATTAGAGACTTATTTTCTTTTCCTTTTTAGTTAGTTTGTTTGGTTGGTTGGTTTTTGGTTTTGTGTTTGTTTTTCCTTTGAATTTCATTTTGAGAGAGAGGCTGCAAGGGCAGAGGGCACATATGAAGGGACAAGGAGATGAATGGGATCAGAGTGCATGATGTAGAATCCACAAAGAATCGATTAAAAAGTTTAAAAAATAAAAATTAAAAAAAATATGTGACTGGAAACTCAAGCAAATCCCAACTAATAGAAATAGACTCTGCCAGGTCTGCCAGTCCAGCAATTTTAAATAAAGGACCTCCCAAGGGAAAATAATTCTGCCATCACAGCAAATTGATGACTAAGAGCAGAGCTATGCTTACCAGGGAAAGCTTAGAATGCTTTTAGAAAATGAGGAAACTTCATTTCCACGAATTCACTCAGATGTTGAAGTGCCTGTCCACATGGGGAAAGTGACATTTACGTGACACATAGAACCAAGCCCTCACTATTTTCCAGTTTAACCTCAGGAGGAGTAACTAAAGTGCTTCAAATCCAGAGCTAGCCTAGGCCCAGACACATCCTCCCCTGCTCTGCCTTTGCCTCATTCCTCTTCTCTGTATTTATGGCCCAATCTCTTAGAGGACACTTCTCAGCTTGTGTTTGTTTGTTTGTTTGTTTGTTTGTTTGTTTGTTTGTTTGTTTTTCGGTACCTTCCTGTACAGTGCTTCAACCTTCTTTTTTTTCCTTTGGATGCTCCTGTGTTAGTTAAATCCACTTCGCCAGAACTGCGTTTTCTCTCACACCCAGGCCACTCCTCTGAGCTTTGTCTCTGCTCTCCTTCCAATGGCTTTCTCTTTCTCTTCTGGTGCGTTTGTACCTTCTGGTGCAGGTACTAAGCAGAGCGCTCGGGAACTGCAGATTCTATGCAGTGGGAGCCACAGTAGTATTCCTGCTGACTAAGGTTCAAGGATTGGTCCCCGGTAAACTGACAGTAACCTCGACAGCCAAGGCTCAGCTTGCCCTTGTAAGCTGGCAGCACTGAGGCCGTTGGTCTGTTTGTGAACTGCATGATCTCGGGTAGGTGCTGACAGTTCCAGATGGGGGGTTTTGAGTAAACATTCTGTCCCTAGGACCTCTCTCTGTACTTGGGAGTCCTCTCTCATCATTTTGAAACAAGTGTGACTCTAAGCCTCTGGCTTTCTGTACTATACTATAATATAGTATAATCTCCAAGTTCATCTTGAAGAATTACGGCTTGTTTGGATGCTTCATTAGGTCAACAAAAATGGATTCTCTCTATCAGATTAAAACTTGATGGAGAAATTTGATCATATTTATCCATTACTTGCTTCACTTTCTGCATTGCTGCAACACTCAGGTGGCTAAAACACCATGAGGTAGAAATTACATCTATTTCTGTCCAGTACTCCACGCCCATTTGTAGTGGATGGCTATTTTGGCTTTTAGCTGTGAGGCGGCCCCTTAGCCAGGTAGCTAGACTCCTCCCTTTTTAAGGCGGGGTCAAACCTAAGCCCCTTGAAAAGTTTGGACTAGCTTCGCCCCCGCCTTTTGGGATCGGTGCAGTCTTAGAAGGCAGAGAATTCTCCACTGGATTGTATCGTTCTCATTTGTCCTTGTACATGCTCCCTCCCCCCTGTTCCGTAAGTTGTTTATAAAATAAAGCTATCTTGATAAAATATATAAATAATTAAGCTGACCGTATAATTGTCACCATACCCATTCACCTCTGAGGCAGGAGCAGACATTATAATTAATGTCCACCTCCTGACCAGTGCTTACCCTCCAAGGGACAGGTGGAGGTGAAGAACGTACTCTGCCGTCACCACTGGCACTGCCAGCATCATCAGCACTGCTATGACCTAGCCTGTGTGGTGGTGGGGAACTAGTGTCCAAGATTTAATAATTTGTATCTACAGTTTGAACAGTGATTGTTTTCCTCTGTGAACACCCAGGGCTGAGTAGAGATTCTAAGATGCTCTCGGGATCTCAACAGAGCTCTAGCTGTTTGATTCAGCAGTGGTGTGTGCTGAGGCTGGATATTTCCAGAGAAAAGAAATTAGTTACATGAATAAGCCCAGATGTACAGCATCCAACAATGGAAACTCTGACCTAGAATAGGCTGCCTAGCTTTACACCCAAATTCAAAGGGCAGATATGTCTGTGTGGCAATGAACTCCTGTTCTCATTGGCTTAAGAAAGACCATTAGCATCCTCCATAAACACTGGGAAAACTCTTTAAAATAATACCATAGTAGAACACTATAACCATGCTCTATAAATCACCCCTCACTCACCACACCCCTCTGCAGTGTGTCATTTCTTCTCTTCTGATTGAGAGACGGTGCTAGAGAGAGGTGGTGTAAGACTATCTCTTCATGCACTGGATTCTGAGTTGGATTTATACATTAGGAAATAATTTGGGCCCAGTAAGACAACTCCGCAGGGAAAGCACTCGCCGCGCAAGCCTAATGACCCTGAGTTCGTTTCTTGGAACTTACTGTGGAGTGATTACCAAAAGTTGTTCCCTGACTTCTATATGTGCCCATGGCATGCATACAATCTCTCTATCTCTATCTCCCCCTCTCCTTCTCTCCCTCTCTCTCTCTCTCTCCCTCTCTTGCACATACACAAATAATAATAAATAGAATAATTTTAAATTTATTATTTAATATTTATTTATTTTAAATTTTTTTTACTGCATATATGCATGTATACCATGTGCACGCCTGGTGCTTATGGAGGTCAGAAGAGGGCAACAGATCCTCTGGAACTGGAGTTGTAGGTGGTTATGAACCATTCTGTGAGTGCTGAGAACTAAACCTGAGTCTTTGCCAGAGCAGTAAGCACTCATTTTTGCATTGTTTTGTTTTTTGTTTTTTAAGACAAGTTCTCACTACCATTGTCTTGGCTGGCTTGGAACTCACTATGTAGACCAGGCTTGCCTTGAACTCAAAGAAATGCACCTGCCTTTGCCTCCTGAGTGCTGGCGTGTAGCACCATGCCTGGCTCAGTAAGCACTCAACCACTGAGCCATCTCTCCAGCCCCTAGAATACATTTTTAAATAATAAAATAAAATAAAAATTGTGCTTTGATAAAGGAAGGATGGCAGAAGTGCTACTGGGAGATGCAGAGACTGAGTCTTAAGAAGTTTCACAGTTCCTGCTCCTTCCCATTTTGCACTCTGAGATCAAGATGCCATAGAGTATGAGCCACCCAGGTGAGGGCCGAGGCAATCTTGCCAGCATCAGACATGCTACTGAGACCATCTCACAATCACCAGGCACCTTCGGGCAGCCACACAATTGTCCCCAGGTGAGAGCAATAGAAGGTAATTTGGATTGCCAACACGCAATATGATGAGAGTAGGTGTCAATCAGTCACTGTTTTAAGCNGCTAAGTATTGGGGTGCTTTATGTGGCAAGAAAAAAAAACTGATATGGTCAGTTAAATTTGAAATTTAAAATCAAACTATGAGAGTCCTAGCCCTTCAAGAACAATGGTCCTGTGGGAGCCCACAACTGACTCAGTTTTCCAGTTTGAATCTGAAGTCTATTCTGAGTCAATAGAATTCAAGCTTGTTTGCTCCAGGGCTGTGAGAAAGTCCTGATTAGCCCGCAGAGTCTCCTTGAAGGGCTGTGAGAAAGTCTTGATTAGCCCACGGGAAGGAACACACTATCTAGCTAGACGCAGGCTACTGATGCCAGCTGGAGGTACATCGAGATAGAAAATGAAACTGCCTGCTCCTTGACACAAGGCAGGATAGATAGCGGTTGAATGCCTGTGCTGTGCATTGTTCTACCTCTGTCCTTCAAAACTGTACATAAGCTGGCTGTGAAATAAACTCGGGACTGTCCGGCATTGACTGGCAGACCTCCTGACTCTTTTCTGTCTTCTTCATTGTCTCTACAATCTGCACGCCCTCACCCAGGTACTCAGCTGATTGTTGGCAGGCTCCCACATGGTCCTAGTTTGGAAAATGAAAATGCCATCTCTCTTTTTTTTTTGACATCCCCACCACAGTTTCTCCTCCCTCCTCTCTGCCCAGTCCCTCGTTCCCCCCTCTTCCACCCCCACTTCCATTCTCCTCTATTTCTATTCAGAAAAATGCAGGCCTCCCATGGATATCAACAAAACATGGCTCAAGTTGCAGTAAGACTAAGCACCTCCGATGTATTAAGGTGGGGCAAGGTGATCCAGTATGAGGAATAGGGTCCCAAAAGCCAGCAAAAGTGTCAGAGACAGCCCCTGCTCCCACTGTTAGGAGTCCTACAAGAACACCAAGCTATACAACTGTGACATACATGAAGAGTNCCTAGGTCAGTCCTATGCAGGCTCCCTGGTTGTCAGTTCAGTCTCTGTGAGCTCCTATGAGCNCAGCTTAGTTAATTCTGTGGTTTTCTTGTGNTGTCCTTGACCCCTCTGGCTCCTACANTCCTTCCTCCNTCTCTTCAGCAGGATTCCCTGAGCTCTGGCTAATGTTTGATTGTGGGTCTCTGCATCTGTTTCCANCAGTTGCTGGATGGAGCNTCTCTGATGACTGTTGGGCTAGGTACCAATCTGTGAATATAGCAGAATATCGTTAGGCATCATTTCATTGACATTGTCCCCCTTCAGTTGTGTTTGATTCTATCCTAGGTCTCTGGGCCATCCAGCCTCTAGGAAAGAAAGTGCCACCTTAACTGTCACCACTCCAATTTGCCTAAATATACTAACTATAACATCCTCCTAAGAGCTCACAACAATAAATCTTAAATGATTCTTTTCTGATTAAAAAAGAAAGAAAGTTTCAGGGGAAACATTAAGCTACTTTGAAGCATAAATTCTTTGGTTTAAAGCAAATACTTCACTGATAAGAAATAAATACACACAATTGAGTATATCTGAGTCAATATTATTTAACAATTAAACATCTTTGGGGAAAGGAGATAGCTTAGTGTATAAAAGTACTTGCTGCACACACCTGATAACCTGCGATCAGGTCCCCAGAGCCCACATAAAGCCTAACTGAGTGTATAACTGACAATAATTCCAGCATGCCCTGGAGCTGACATAGAGCCTGACTCAGTGTGAAAGTAAGGATAATCCCAGCATGCCCTGAGTCTATGAAAAGATGTAAGCATTTTCAAAAAAGCTCGTGTGACCAGCAGCAGAGACTTGCCTCAACCAAGGCAGAAGAGGAACGACCAATACCTCAAGACTCACACACACGCACACACACACACACACACGTTTTTAAATTAAACATCCTTATATATTAATAAAACACTTTATCTGATTTAAAAGGGTTTTAGACAAGAATAAAGGAAATTTCGCTTTGGTGTCTTTCATGTTTTCATGGTGTTTAGATATAAATCCCTTTCAAATACACTGATATAAATAGAAAGTTATTCATCTTAAAACCTTTGCCCTCAGATCTTGAAACCAAAAATAGAAGTTATGTTGGTAAAATAAATACAGTAATTAAATTTAGAGCTAAGGTAAATTATCAACTTTGCCATACATGTATGTATATACCAACAACATATGGATGAACATATATGGGTAAATAATTAGACTTGAAATTTAAACTCCAAATAATGTCATCCTAAGATGTTTCCTTAACTTTAATCATTAATATAAACTACTAATTTACCTACCTACATAAGTTGAGTAAAACCTTAAGATTCCATGTCTCCAATAAACCTGGATTATTAGCAATATTTGCTGCTTATTGGTACTCATTTCAATAGTATTTCTAAAACCTCAAGATGACTTTAGATTTAATACTNAAATAATTAGTTCTTTGTCTCAATTTATCTGGAGATTTGTAAAGAAAATAAAATCCACACCTACTCATGTTTTTAATGTAACAGCCATGATTTTTTTAAAAGCAAAATTCATGTAATATAAGGAAAATNGACACTTCTATTTGGTTATAAAAAGGTTTTTACAAAACAATAAACAAAATCAAGAAAACAACACAGCTAAGGCCATTCATACTTGTAAAGAATTAGAAATGCTGTTATGTACAAGCAAGAACAGACTCTGGTGTGCAATTTCACGCTGGAATCCAACTAGCACACTATGATCAGAAGAGAGGGACGGATGTAGGATTCAACAGGACTGGCTTAGTTAGGGTTTTTATTGCTGTGAAGAGACACCATGACCATGGCAACTCTTCTAAAGAAAACATTCAATTGAGGTGGCTCGCTTACAGTTTCAGAGGTTCAGTTCGTTATTATCAGGACGGAGAGCGTGGTGGCATGCAGATAGATGTGGTGCTGAAACTCAGAGTCCTATATCTTGACTCAGAGGCAACAGGAAGTCAACTGACAGTCACACTGAGTGAAGCTTGAAAAAAGAGACCTCAAAGCCCACCCCCACATAACACACTTCCTCCAACAAGGCCACACCTCCCAATTGCGCCACTCCCTTTGGGGGCCATTTTCTTTCAAACCACCACAAAGACAAAATGCAAATGCTTGTTTCTATGTGGCATGATTTCTGTGATTGTAGAAAATCCAAAATAATCTCAAAGCAGTTTAATTTGTATTTTTGTCACAGTTAAAGATGTCAAACACTTTTCAATACTCATTGGCCACAATACTTGTTTTGAGAATTGTCTATTCAGTTCTTTAGTATATTCATTGATTGGATGATTTTAGTTTAATTACTGTAGTTCTTTATATATTTTTTTTACTTTTTTGTTTTAGTTAAATATAACTACATTGT